>ARYC01020296.1:0-42046 GCA_000711775.1 Oxytricha trifallax
TGGAAAGAGCGGGGACCTGATGGAGGCAAAACAAGAATATCCAGGAGTCCGAAGGAAATTGCCATTATTTATGAAATTAGAAGAAACCTTTAAACCAAATAGCCAAACATCGATGAAGGACTACTTTGAATGTTCAAAGGGAGACCGCAATATTTAGCAAACCAATAGCCAATTAATTCAAGTCTAAGTTCCAAATTAAAATATAAAAACATTAGACAAGTTCAGTATACAATTGAACAACAACCGATAACTTCACTTCTATTAACCAGTAATAGAAGTTGAAGATTGGGCTAGGAGAACCGAGAGATTTGCCGAGGACTTAAGGATCAAGAGAATATAAACAGTTATTAATAATAAGAGATAGATCTCAGCATAATCAATCGAGCAAAGTATATGCCTTTAAAATGTAAGAGGGATAAACTCAAAACATAAACAGGACCAAATAATGAGAGAAATAGAAGACAGAAAGCCAGACTTCAAAGTCTTGTGGAAACAAGACTTCAGAGATTGGTCGGAATTAACAATAAGAATATCGCTTAAATTTAACTTGCGAGAAATGGTGGAGTTCTAGTATTGAACAACGGGAAGTTCCACATGAAAACCATCAAAACTCTCAGATAATTTTTAGCGTGGACAGTACTTAACGTGGGAGGCTACCCATTACATATTATTACAGCGTACATCCCCCCCTACTGCAACGATGAAGTAAAAGAATTACAAAACAGACTGATATATATATATGTTAAAATCCCTAAAACAAAAGTGTTAAAGACAAAGAATAATAGTCATGGGGGACTTCAACTTTCATATTAAAGAGCTAAGCAAGAGACTCAATAAGGAGGGACTCAAAGAATCTATTCCACATGGAGTGGAAACTCATACTAAAGGGAACTAACTTGATTAAATATTTTCTAATGTAGAAACTATTAGTTGGGAAACTTACCAACTCAGACTGACAGACCACAAAATGCTGCAAGTAAAGCTTAGAATCAAATTCTAAGACAATGATCTAAAACTCTCAGACAAGGAGGGTAATATAAGAATCTCAGATATTAGGAAACAATGCTTGAAAGCATTCATAGAGGAGGGAAGAGAACTAACAGGAGAGGACCTTGAACGTCCAATTCAACAATGCTTCCAAGACAGACTTGAAAAACATCATAAGGGAAAAAACTGGTATCAGCAACCCCTAGATTGGGCAATTAAGAATAGAGTGGGAAACATCAAAAACGTATTTCAAGATACAAAGCTACAGTGGGGAGATGCTATCAGAGACATGGAGCACTGCTTGGATAGAAACAATTTGAAAGAATTCTTCTATCTAGTAAAGAGGCTCACAAAGAGCCAAAAATAATCACAACCTATCAAAGGGTTGACAATGTTAGAAGAAAGAGTAGAATTGGGAGAGTATACAAAAAAGAGAATAGTAGAATTCTACAATTAACTATTTAAAGACGATAGAGAAAATAAATCTGAGCCTGGGACGAAGTAAGACATGGTCATGACTGACGAGGAGAACAAAAAGTTATTCTGTTAGAGCATGGATGTCGAGAAGAGCATTAAGGAATGTATTTTAACAAAGCAATAGGCCCAGATGGCTTCGATGGAAAAATAATAATGAAATCGGAAAAGATTTTTAGGACTGTAAGTAATAGAATAGCAGATTGGCTCATCTCAACAAAAATACCTGAATACATCAAAGAAGGGAGATTAATTTTACTGAGCAAAAGTCAAGGCGACCTATACCCAGAAATATCCAACACCAGACCCATTGTGATTAATTCACATCTAAGCAAAATTGTGGAGAAAGTGATCATCAACAAAATTCAAGAGAACAAGAGTGATTTGCTACTTACTGGTAACTACCAGAATGGGTTCAAGGAGAACAAGAGTACTCACATCAACCTAGTGAGATTATTAGAACATATCAAATAGTCGAGAAAGAAGAGTAGTAGTAGGGAAGCATACTTATTGGTAGATTTACAGAAGGCGTATGACTCGGTCTGGAAAGACAAGCTAATGACAATCTTGAGGAGCAGAGTCAAAAATGATAGTGATGCGACAACAGTAGCCCTGATCGAGGAACTGTACAAGAACAACAAGATAAAATATGAAGAGGAAGAGATATTAACCTAACAAGGGGTAACCCAGGGGAGTAGACTTTCACCAATGCTTTTTAACATCTATTTATAAGATGCCCTTTACTCTCAACCAGAGCTGTTATCTCTCATTAAATAAGGCAAATTAATAGCATTTGCAGATGATTTACTGATAAATATCAATGACAAGGAACAGTTTAAAAGGGTCCTGGAATGTTTCAGAAAACTAGAAAAGTCACACAATCTGAAACTAAACTAGAAAAAGACAGTGTTTCTAAGTGACGCTAAGAAATTTGAAAATGTATTTCAAATTGAGGGAATTCACAAAGTAAAAGAAGCTAAATATCTTGGACTAAACATTTGCTTGAACACTTAATAGCTTCTAAGAAACACTTGGGAAGAATTAAAATAGAAAACTGCGTTTTACCAAAGACTTACAAAGTCAAATAATCCAACAATTTGTGACACTATAATGATGGCATAAATTAGATCGTTACTAATTTACAAATACACCCTCTTGTAGCGGCTCAATATGTCAAAATAAGCGAAATAGAGAAAATGGAGCTGCAGCTCAAGAGAATTGCATTCAAAACTTCGAGAGACATACCCAACAAAATTTTAAGAAATGTCACCTAACTTAAAGAGACAAACACTAGCGAAATTATTCAAGAGTTAGTATAGAAAAACCTCAAAAAGATAAGATTGGATATAGGATAGTTTGTAAAAAAAAAGAAGTTCCGGAGGTAATATAAGAAAATGGAAAAGCTTTGTAAAGAAAGAGAAAACTTTTCATAACCAAAAATGTGATGGATACGATGATGGCCTTAAGTCAGGGTAAAACGATTGTAAATTACGGCATAAGTCATTATTGTAATATTCAGAAAGTCATGGTTGACTACAACCACTTGAGGAACTGTAACCTTATCAACACTGGAGGAGACCCCACAAGATTCTCTAAATAAATAAGAGAGAATAGATTAGTTGACATGGAAGGCCATACTCAGATTGAGATTATCTCTAACATGATTTGGTTAGATCAGAGAATAAGAAAACTAGAACATCACGAGTACTACCAACCAGTGAAGAGAACATTTAGAGTAAACTATGTCAAGAAAAAGGAAGTGGAATATGACGAAGAGAAATTACAATAAGTTCAATCTACTTGAACATTCAAATGAAAGAAACTCCAAGAGTATATTTAGATGGAAAATATGAGAATTATAATAAAGAATTATTAATTAAAAAGAACTTCAAAAACTAAACAAAGACTAGATGGAGGAATCAAAATTCAGTAACCAAAAGAACAGGTCATGGAACAGAAGTTCAAACAACTCACTCAACAACAACCAATGGAAGAGCAGACAAGAGAAGAGGCGGTTCTGGGAGAAGGTATCGGAGATTAGGCACAGTCATAGAGACAGAAGTAGAGACCAGGAGGCCTTCGGAATTGGTGGAGAAGAGTAATTCAAGGTCCCGTTGAACAAACAAATGGGATTCAAGAGCAAACTAAGAATAGGGAACTCTAACCCTAGCAAGAAGATGAATCAGTCTCAAAAGCAGAGGGAATAATTCGACAAACACGAGGATGGATCAGAAAGCATTCAAGGAGACCCAATGAAGCTCAAGCACCACATCGATCTCACAGAAGTGAATTGCAAAGATTTCGACAAAATAATCTATGTCAAAAAAGGGTGGAAACCAATGACTTCAAGAATGATTACTATCGTGTGTTGCCCAAGCACCCGGATCCAAAGTTGAAAAGGCGTTAGTCAGAAGATTCACAGATAGGGACAACGCTAAGAAGAATGGAGCTAGAGAGAAAGACCTGTGGTCAGAGAAACAGTTGAGACATTGGGATGAGATTAACCGAGAGTGGGATCACTCAGATTTGACCCCAGGCTACCATATTCAAGAAACCACTATGGAAAAGAGTCTAAGTTTAGTAGAGGAGGTACAGTTTACGCACTAGAAACTAAAATGTTTGATTCTACCACCAATAGTCATGGATGACAAAGGGATACGACAAAGGGAGAAATATATAGGCCAGACCAATTGGAAAATCGAGAATAGCAAATACCGGAGAGACCATGACGACATTCAAAGTGTTATCATACCCTAAGTCTGCTTAAGTATAGTAAAGAATTGCCAGAACTGGGTAGTACTTAAGATAGACAAGGGATCGAAGAAGCTGGAGATCTATGACTCGAGCAGGTAGATAGGAAGCTTGGCGTTAATCCAGAAGTTTGGGAACCAGATAAACGAACTGATGGATGGGATTATGGGACTATCTTACAAGGCAGAGAGCATAGTGAACAAACAAGATGTAAATTAGGTAACCTACCCCAAGATTGTGGATTGTTAGCTATACTAATCGCAAACCACCTAGCACTAGAAATTGCTGAGAGCCAATATTCCAGATATTCTCAAAGGACTGGTTAAACATGCAGAGATACTATTTGATGTTTAGCCTTGAGATCGGGACAACAAGATGGAAATTGGAAAATTAGGACTCACTATCTAAGAAGAGGAAGCAGAGAGGAATATGGAACAGAAGAGCCTCCATATCTGGGACCAAGTGAGCGTAGAGATGGGATCAGGAAATGCCAGACAAAACTAATAGTAAAAAAGATGGGAAGAGATGATCTTAAGAAACGAGTGGCAGTCAGAACTAGAATAGTAATTTGAAAATTTCGAGGGCAACATCAGTGAACTGAATGAGAGCATGTCAGAGTTGGAGAATGTACTATTTAGCGACAAATCAAGTCACCCACCAAGGAACGAGGAGAAGCAAGAGGCAGTCATTGGACTAGAGATCGTCCAAATCAAATCAAGAGAGGCAAAAGGAGAGGCAGGCGAGGATACAAAAAAAGAGGAAGGTGCCATAGACAACCAGGAAGAATTGGGACAAAAGATTCAAAAGTGAATGAGGGGAGAACCGCATCAATTTGCAACCTACACTTAGAAGAATTCTCAGCAATTACATCTATATATACGAAGTTGTTGTATTTCGTACATTTTAATTTACCTCAAGTTACTAACTAACTAACTAACTAGCTATTTCATACATTTTTTTTTAATAAAGTAGCTATTTTTCTATACTTTTAAGATCCAAGGTCTAAAAAATAAAAGTCACAGAGTCCAAAATTAGCTTGTGTGATATCGCATGAGTTCTTTAAAGCATGTAAGGCCATGATAGTTTCGGATTCGCTTGCATCTTCAATCACACTAGATTTTTTTTAAAAATTGTAAATATTTTATAATTATCATGATAATTGAAGATTGTTGAGTTAGTATTATTATTTAGATTTTAAAATTTTTTAGAAATGTCTTGTAACCCAAAATACTATACAGTCATTCATTCACTGAAAAAAATTATAATAAATAAACTATAGATCCTAATTTTATTATAATTATAATATTTAATTCTTTATATGAAAATTCTATGAAGAATTTAAATAAAATTAAATATATATAATAATCAAAATAACCCAAATATAAGATTAAGAACTATTTACAAAGAAAATTAATTAAAACTAGAAATACTTTAATGAAAATTAAATTTTTAACTATGTTTTATTATTAGTATGAGATGATTTAACTTTAGAAATAATCTGATTAATTATATGAATATGTATATATCAGAATAATGGAAAATCGTAATTTATTGGCGAAAAATATTAATCAATATTTACATATTTTTATATTGCTATGTTAACTTTTTCATATTTATGATTAAAGTAGTAAGAACTTTTTTTTAAAAAACTTATTAAAAAAACTAAATTTTATTTTATCACACACAATTTTTAAAGCTAAAAAATGAATTAAAATTTTTATAAAAATATTTTTTACTTTATTAAAGTTTATTCTATTGCTTAACACCCTTAGAATTATTGATTTCCAAAATAAAAAATAATGCTTAATTTTATATCTAAAGATTAAATATGACTAATCATTTCTTAGCTAATTAATAAAAAAATGAAATATTCATAAAAATTGTAAATGCAAGTAAATACCTTTAAATAAAAAAGTACACTAATTTCTTTTTATAAATTAATTGAGAAAAAAATAATTATAAATTCAGCACAAATCAATAAGTTATTTATCGGTGATACGTCAAACTAGACTACTATAAATTAGAATGAAACTATTGTCACAAATTCATTATTATATTTTTGCATATAAGTAATATTAAATTTTAACCATTTTTTTCATAAAATTGTTAAGTAAAAAAAAGTTGTTATTTATTATAAAAACTAAATAAATTCATTGATGGAGGAATTATTAAATTATTTTGATTTTAATTTATATTAATATAGGTCGACTTGAATTTAATTTCTAAAAATTGTTAGAATTAAAGGCTGTTTCTAAATCATACCCCAAAAGCCTAATATTATTGATAAATGCTGCAATTAACGCATACTTAGTAAGATTTAATAATGTTTTGTAGGTGATTAGAGTTTATTTTTTTTCTATATGATTAAGGGGAAGTTTTATAATTTAATCAAAAAATAACTTTGATAACATGCGACAACTTTCAAAATCTAATATGTCCTAACCAATTTATGATTTAGTTAATTGATTGCTATGCTCTTTGGTTAAGCCCGACTTTATATTGTTTAAAATGTCATATCTAATTTACCTTTTATCTTATTTTAGTAAGATACTACAAATTCTTTCCTTTTAAATTCTCTCTTTTGCAGCTTTAAATTCATATCTTGATTCATCGTATATACAATTATGCTGCTAGAGCCCAAATATCCGACATGGTTTCACCATCTCCAATCCTACCTATCATTAAAGTTTTCAGAAGTATTGATTACCAAAAAATAATGCCAAATCCAGAAGCTTAAAATTTCTATATTTATTAATATTTAATATTCAAATTCTTAGAGGTGAAAAAAAAATGTGCATAATTTTAAGAAGTAGCTACTTTTGAAACCCCTACTTATAAATTAGTCTTTTTAATTAAATTTAATAAAGAGGGAGACGAAAAGCAACTTGATCATGAGCAAGCAGTAAAGCATCAAGCTTTATTATAAATCTGCGCTTTCTGTCTATTGACTTAGAAAGCATTTGGTATTCATTGTCGAATCCCTTGATAAATCTCACCATATTTGAAGTAATTGAACTGATTAATTTTATATGAAGACTGTTTACTTTTTTTAAATTGAGCCTCAAGGATTTGATATCTTTCTTGCATACTTTAAGGTGAATTATGATTAGTATTGATCTTTTGTACAAATAAGTATTTATGCTCGTAAACTTGTTTTAGCAATTAAGAATGGAAGTTCAAGGCTTTGAACTTTAACTTTCTCATTTTAAATAATTTTTTGAGAAAAAAAATAAATATTAATTTTTATTAGTATAAATTTATGGAGAAAGTTTGATAAAAATGAATTAAAACTCTGAAATTTGGAAAGAGTACTTCCATTGTTCTTTATTTATCTGGAAAAATGTTGACCTCGAAGTTGAACTCCTTATTTAATGGTAATTTCTGTAAGTTCGATATTAAATTAATAATTCAAAGTGAATATTTATAGAAGGCAGAAGCAGGATAAATCTATGAATGATGCACTGAAAAGAATATTTTTCAAAGTTTGATAGAAAAAAATAAGATACAAAGAATACTAAGAGATATACTTATTTAGCAATATAAGTTTTCATAAAATTACTATCTAAAATGCCATTTTTGCATTGTTCTTGGCATCTTATGAATAAAAAAAATCTCATTCTAAAATTCCTAACTGATTCAAGAGAAAAACTTTTAAAACAAATGAAAGAAGAATGGTTGAGATACCAAACTACCCTGAAACATCAATAACAAACCTCTCTTTGACAATACTATGATTGATCCCGATGTATCTGTATAAATTACATCAAAGCTATAAATTTCAAAAAAGTTTCCATAAATACTCTTACTTTAGTGTCCTTGGAACTATGAAATCAGAGTATTAAAAATAAGTAGTTTAAGAAGCTTATTCTTATAAGAATGGGTGCAGTGCTATCCTGAAGAGATGTAGAGTGGAAATTAAATTCAATCATACTTGGCTATAGGAACTTCAAAAGCATCGATTAATATCAAGAAAGCTTAAATTTAATACATTTTTGAAAAATCTCGCACTCCTATATAATAGGTGAATGAACTTTATAAATTAAAGAAAGACTCATGTCAAGCAAGCATAAGAGAAGGAAGAGAAATAGATGCTAAATCCGTTATGCTTGACTTATTATGTCTTTTATTTAATCGTTTTAATCTAAAATTAATTATACAACAAAATCACTCTTCTCTTCCCATAATAAACTTTATCATTGGTAATTTTTGTATCAGCACTTTTATTCAAACATATTTCATGCATCTTCAAGTTGTACATTTATTGATAGATTTAAATTTTTTGAATCGCCTTTCAATAATTCCCTATACAACAAATCTATGTAATCATTGCTATTTAATTACCCCACACCTCGCATATTATTCTAATAATTATTTATTTTTAAATTATAGAACATTAATAAAGTATGAGCTAATTGCAGCTTTATATAAATAAAATACAACCAAAATACTGAAGTTTTGGGGTTTTATTTTGTGCCCTTCTTTATTCAATAAAAAGTTCATATGAATTATTTAAGTAAAATTATCAATTCTGAGACAATTATTAAAATTTAAGGTAAATAACAATAGTTTGATTTTAAATTTTTTATTCCTTATTGTAATAACTCAATTACATTTAAAATAAATTTTAGAAAATTTTTTATAGATAAATTTATTTATTATATAATTACATTAAAAATAAGTAATGTATATTAAGCAAAATATTTACTTTATAATAAATTATAAAATATGGTTTGTTAAAATTAACAGATTATAGACCATTTTTGGAATAAGTATTAATTTACCTCATTCCTAAAATAGAAAATTGTTCTAATTTTGGTAAATTTATTTATTTTATTTGACATTAAAGGTTCCATATTAAAATAATAGAAAAAGTTAACTACTAATAATTATAAATAATTAACTATTTATTCCTTTGAATTTCCTATTTTTGATGAATATTTACAATAATTTTTATTTTGAAATAAATTTGTCCCCCTTTAATTCAGACTCTAACAGTATGAACATTGACAGTAGAACTTAATCATAGTAGAATTAAGAAGTAGCAGATAATTAAAATTTAAATTTATTGCTAAGGAAATATTATATTAATAAATTAATCTAACTAAAGGGAATTTTATTTTAACAATTTAATTTTTTAATGCTTTTGTATTAAAACTTAGAATAAAAAAATATTATTGTAGAAATACATTTGAATTTGGAAAATTAATTATAATTAAATTAAAAATAAATCAAAATCGTGGCAGTTAAAGTTGGCCAATTTAAACGATCTAGGGCTCATTCGATAGAGAATTCAAAATTAGCTGGACTTTGTTATTGGCGGTACTATTTTATTGCATCCCTAGAGCGAGATAACTCGACTTTAATGTGAGGGTATAATTTAATGAATTTAGATGAGTTTAATTAAAGTCGAGTTATCTCACTCTAGGGATGCAATAAAATAGTACCGCGAATAACAAAGTCCAGTTAATTTTGAATTCTCTATCGAAAGAGCCCTAGATCGTTTAAATTGGCCAACTTTAACTGGCACGATTTTGATTTATTTTAAATTTAATTATAATTAATTTTCCAAATTCAAATGTATTTCTACAATATTTCTATTAAAGTTCGTATATTTTGGAGATATAATCTAATTATGATCATGTAAAAATAAATAATTTTTATTGCTTAAAACAAATATTTTTTATTGCTTAGTACTAATTTAGGATATTAACAAATTTTATACATCTAAAATTGCTTTTACAGTAATATAGTTTTTATTTAAATTTTAAAAAGCATTTCTTTAAAATTATAAAGAAGTTTTTTTTGAAATCGGCATTATTAAAACTATTATCAATAAATTGTATTGAAGGTTAAGCTTAATCCTTACAAATGCCTTTTATATTATGATAAATTGAAAATGTTTATTAAATTAGTTACTATCCTCAAATCTAATTTTTACTTTTAATTTAATAATGCTAAGTTTTCTCTATATCAAATATAGCTTGAGAAGACACCTCAAATTGATATTGAATTTTACTGAGTCTATTTAAATCAATTATAAAATTATATTAAGTATCAACTAACTATTATATAAAGTCTTTAACTAATAAAGTTTATTTTTGAAAAAATTATCTAAAATATAATTTCTAATTAACAAAACACTAATTAGTAAAAATTAGATCAATAAGTTAAATAGGCATGTAAGATATTTGAGTTATGAATTAGTAATTGAAACAATAAGGAATTTTAAAGAAATATGCTCTAAAAGGGAAAATTAGCATTAAATGTAATTAAAATTGTCAGATGTATTATTAATTTCTTACACACATCTGGAAAGAAAATGTTCATAGCGATTAATGCATTTGCATAAAAAGATATTTTATTTAGCGATCTAAATAGTTATCAACAGTAATAATTGAATTTTCAAATGAATATTTTTATGCTATAAATGGCTTAAAAAAAGAAATTGCAAGGCTTGATTTACTATATCCAGGGTTTGATATAACATTACAAAATGGCTAATTAAATGGAAATAATCAAAATGATACACTGCAACTTATTATAAAATGAGAAAATAAGCTTTGATAAGAAAAAATAAGTTCATTTAGATCTGTATTCTGTATATGAGATAGAAATCTATTAAATAGAATCATAAGTTGATAGATTGTATAACATTAAATGATATTCTATATCTTGGATATCTCCTATAAGACAAAAAAGAAAATGTTTTGATTAGAATTAATTTTTTATTAGCAGAAAATAAATTTTAATGAAAAAAGAATGTGGAATGTTTGCTTTTTTTCAATTAGGGACTAGGTAAAAAATTAGAAAATTATTAATTTGATTTTTAAGTTTTATAATTAATTAGATGTATTCGTATATGGGAAACCTTTTCTTTACCAAAACAAAAAATATCAAAACCAAGATATATATTAATAATTTAATAAGTATCTTACCTTTTATTGGTCAAATTAGGATTAGAAAATACAAATAAAATGTTCTTAATTAGTAGAGATTTATTAAAAATCAGAAAAAACACAATATAATGGAAGTTTTAAAATTAAATAACAAAACTTATATGTTTTTCATAAACTTTTGTTCCATTTATATTATATAACATGACCAAATCCATGTTGGTAAGACTAATTACAAAAATAAATTATATGAATATAAACTTTCTTACTTATCTAAGGATTCAGATTTTGAAATATCTTGTTGGAAGTATCTTACAAACATGCATTTATTTAGGTAGGTTTAATATTTAAAATATTTTAATAAAACAGGAAAAATTGTGAAAATGATATTTTAATTTTTTGTCATTTCATTATATAACTGATTCTTTTTATCTGTTTTCGAGACTAAAGGTAAGTCTCTGGGTAATTAAATACATTTTATTCGTATTTTCTAATAAAAAAATGGGTAAAGTTATACCAATATTATTTACCCTAATTTGACAAGTAGCTGATACATCAACTTATTATAAAATATCTTGATTAGATATTGTCGCTATGGTTTAAAATAGCCTCTATTTTATAGGAAAATTTAGTAGAAAGGGAACCATGAGAATTTTCAACTACCCTGTATAAAAGTAAATGCCATCATAGATATACAAGATAGTAAAGTGTAAAAGATACAACAAAAACAAGAAGGAAACCTTTTTATTTGATTAAATTAAGCTTTATATTCTTAAATACTCATAAAATAAAAAAAAGCTAAAGTTTTTTACTTCATAATTTTTTCCATTAAATTCCCACAAATGAAATAACTAAAACATCAAATATAAAGATTTTAGGATTTAAAATGTGAAAAATAAACCACCCTTTAATAAGTTTATAATATATTTTTATAAATAGATTAATAAGTTTTTTTAATAATTTATAAAAGTTTAAATACCCATGTTTATTTACATAATATTTTAATGCAAAACTTTTACCATTTTTTAAGGATATTAAAATATTTAGTTTTTTTATTTTACTGAAATAATATATGGTATTTTAAAATAATGGTCCTACTGAAGAAATACTTTATTATAAAAAAAATTAATTTATTTATTAAATAAATATAACAGCTTTTAAGGAGTAAGTTCCAGCCTTTAATTTTTTTTTCTTTCAGGAGAGATTTGTTTCCTGACCCACTCCCTTATTATAAAAGAGGTATCATGTCCCTTAATAAAACTAATTTCTACCCTTAAAGAGTAGTTTCTCCCAGTATTCCATAAAATTAATTTTTTCCCACCACAAATTTATTTCCCTTTAACTTTTGTAAGGTAATTTTCATGCTCCTCCACAAGAGTAGCAATGCCCCCTATCACAAAAATATTTTCCTTCTCTTAAGTAACATCTTGCCCATAGTTAAAATATTTAATTTTATAAATTTGTATAAATATTTATCACCTACTATGAAAAAACATTGCTTTATATATAAACATCCATAAACTTTTATGTCTTGATAAATGTTTCGAATAATTTATGAAAATAACATTACTTATTAATTACAACATAAAAGCATTTTAAAAGTTTTTAATGTGTATTTAAACAAGAGATAGTTATAAATCACGAAAGTTATATTTAAAAAATGAACTTAAAATACGGGAGGAAACTTAAGATTAGTAATATTTAAATGTTATTTATAATTTTTTGAAGTTAAAATTTTAATGTATGGTACTTTAAACATCTCCCATAGTTTTATTTGCTTTATTTTAATTACTAAAAGATAACTTATGATTAATGAATTAAATTTGATATATTTTGTTTTAAAAAAATTATTTAAATTTATTTTGAAAATAAAAATAAATTATATTAAAAAGAAACTAAAGAACAAAAGTTTCATGTATTTAAAGAGAATCTGATTTTTAAGGATGTAATTGTTGTTAAAAAACCTTCACATAAAGAACATATAAATTTGATAATACAAATATTTATATAGTATTTTAAAGAAATAAATATTAAAAATTAAGAACACATTTAATTAAAAATAAAAATTAAATATATATTAAAAGATATGGCAAAATTTATTTAAGTTTAAAGATAATTTTATTTATATTAATGGAAAATCATTATAATAAAGAGGGGTAAAGTAATTTTGAAAATAAAGAAGATAAATTTTTTTTAAAAAAATAGCCATTATTTTATAAGTATTTTATGTAGATGTTTTAATTCACAATGATTGATTTACCTTTATATAAATAAAAAATTAATTTCTTTACGAAATAGATTCTACTTATCAATAAATTAAACCATTAATATTTTCAATTAAGTATAAGGGAACTAGACTATAATTTATCATTATCTACCATAATAAGTTAAAATAAACATTTAATAACAATTGTACAATTTATGAATTTAATAAAATATTAATTATGAAATTAAAAAAAGCATTTATTAATTTTTTTGAAATTATAGAATTACATATCTAGATCTCAAAAGCATATACCAATAATATAATTTTTTTTATACCTGGTGAAAGATTTATAATAAATAAAATATTATATATACTGACGCTGTTATCTAGATATTTGGAGACAAAATTCAAGGAGCATCATTGGCAAATGATATATTTAAACTAAAAAATTTATGGTGGAATATAGGGCATATACTCATTCCTGCTCCTCTTGATGTCACCATGTAGATTTATCATAATTTTAATTTGAATTAATTAATAGGATTTATATTGATTATTAAATTAGAAAGTTATAAGGATAGGGTGACCCACAGGGGCCCGAGGCTGGAGACTTTCTAATAGAGCTTTCTACTACACTAAGGCCTGCTGAGGGTAGGCAGGGGGTTGCTGGGTTCACCGCATTAGGGGCCAGTCGGCGGAGTTCAATCTGTCAGATCCTAGACTCCTCGAGTCGTCTGCATGGTAAGGATTTCCCTGCATTAGATGAGCTTCCTGGCGTGAGTTCAGTTTCCTAGGTAATAGGGAGCAGGAAGAAGGTGGTGCTCAACCTTCAAAAGTGAGACGATGAGAACCATAGAAGCCAACGATAATGATTTTTCTCCCACACCAGGTCGGGTTAATGAGGCTACCACACCGAAAGGACAGAGACTACTATCTCAGCAGCGGTGGAACCTGGTAAGCGTTTTCTCCAGACTCCCCTTTAATTGTTTACAGGAAGCAGATCTCTACGAGCTCTGTGGGGGATACTCCTAGTTCGCTAGGCTCTTATCTCTGATTTTACATCTCGGTACAGGGAAATGTGGAATGGGGGGCTAGGTGGTTTTTCGGAGTTTTCTAGTTCACGACTTGCCACGTCATTGATTGCCACGTCAACTCACTTCAGATACGTCTACGTCACGACTAAGATTGATGGTTTGATTTTAGTATTAAACAGTGATATGTTAAATTTAATTTGAGATTACTCATTACAACTAGGATTTATATTTTTATTAGGTTAAGTAATTAATATATTTATATAACATTTATAATTCTATTCAAATAGATAAATTGATAAAGAATATTATATCACATATTTAATAATTTTTTTTGATTGATTGCTCAACATTATTCATATCAGAGAGATTTAATTTTTTTTATGTATTTTTTACAAAGGGAAAAACTTACTAGTATAATTATATGTTCTTACCAAGAACCCTTTCCCTTTATTTTAAATGATTTTAAAAATATTTACTTTTCCTCTTCTAATCCTTAAGTTTTTTTTCTTCAATTTTGTAATAAAATTCTTACTCTTAAGGTCGCCAAAATCAAATTGAATTAAGCATTTATAAAAAATAAAATTAAAAAAATAGTATCTCACTTTTAATAATAAGTAATAAAATTAGGATGAGATATGACAAAAAATTTTAGTATTGAAAATTAATATTTTTCAATAAAATAATTAATAAATGATAAATTACGACCCGCAAGCAAGAATTTTATTAAAAAATTGAAAGACTTAAGGACTAGATGTAGAAAATAAAAATAATTTTTTAAAAAAAATTTATAAAAAAGGTTGAAGGGGAAAGAGTTCTTTGTATGAACTCATTAATAAAATAACTTTTATATCTCACTGATTTTTTTAATAGAGTGCTCAGCATGACGTCTAGTTAATTTCTAAACAGTTTAAAATTGAATCATGCTCAATTCAATATAATATATAGGCAGTTGTTAATATAAAATTAGTGTATGATGTATAAAGTATTTATTACTTTACTTTGATCCTATGCTTGAAAAATAATCAATTAAATTGCCTTAAAAGTGTATAAATTAAGAAAATTTATGTGAAAAAATTAAATTCTTATTAGATATTATTGTCGTGAGAACCACTATAATCGATAATTAAAAAGACATTCTTGGCCAGACTAAGAGATCAATATTCAAAAAATTTAGTAAAGAATATTAATTTAAATTCGTTTGATTAGAGCTAACACATTTTCATTAAATATTCACTAGATCACTTAAACCTCAGATTTTTCTTTACTTACCCCAAAATGATCTCTACTTGAATTTAAAAATTACTAAAAATTTAAATAAAGGGGTTTTGAGGTATTGATTGACAAGTTAAATAATTTATATCAAGATTATTGTAGTTCTATAGTAAATGTTGAAATTTTAAACTTTAAATAAATTAATCAAAACTAATTAACAACTTATATCTTATTTTTTTTATTTACAAGCGTCTTATTTTAATCAAATTGATATAATTTATTTTTTTTAGAAGAAATTAAATCTCTTTTTTATAAAGATTATTATTTTTTTATAGACTGATGAAAAATTAAGGGAGGCATATTTTTGATTATCATATTTTTATTTTTATTATATAAGAATCGAGTAATTTTTATAATTGATTAATTAAATTTAAACTATCAGAAATTAATTGATAAAAAAAGTTAAAATTGTTTCTAAGTTTTAATTTTACCTTTTAAAAGACATTTAAAAATATTTCAAATAACTTTTTTATTAAATTATAATGTTTTTACTGTTATTATAAAACAATTTCTAAATAATATTTTATAATGTTGCATAATAAATAATTTAATCTGATACTGGGTTAATTGGTATACTTTTTTTTAAAAAAAATGATTCATTAGATAATATTCATAGGACTTTATAAATTCGTATTGTAAATGAAAAAGCTTACATTTGTTTTTATATTAATAATTCGCAATACTCTTTAAATAATTTCTACTCCCTTTTAGATGAAAATGTTTAAGAATAGCCTCAGATGTAACCAAAAGGCTTAATGGAGACGAGATAATAAAATAATATTTTATTTATTATATAATCTAGAAGAAACATGAAAGATGAGAGGAAAGCCACGGAATTAAATTGTAACTTTTTTTTAAAAAAAATTTCGTAAATCTTTAATTAAAAATTAAAGTATTTATATTATCATTTAAGAAAATATTTAAATTAAATTTATAATAATAAAATTTGTTATTGAATTCTCGCAGACACGAAATGCACAACAATAAATTAAATATATATGTTTCTGACCGAGTCCCCCCCCCCCCCCCTCCCCCCATAAAAAAATATGACCCTCCCCCCCCTTATAATAAAATTTTTCAAATTTCATTTATATCATATTCTAATGATTTGAATCATGCTTTATTTTGAAAAAATCTTGCCCGTCGGGCAGCTACTATAATTTATTATTATAATTTGATTACTATCACTACGTCCGTCAACTTTTATTGATACATGCTTCTATAGGAAAACATTTCAAATACAAATTATTTTTGAGTATCATTAATTTTGTTTTAATTATTTCTATAAATAAACTTACAGAATTTTTAGTTAAAGTATTATATCTCTTAAATTTTCTTCATTCAACATAATTCTATAAAATAATCTCATAAATATATTTTTAAACATTTTTGTTGTTGCAAATTTGTCTTGTTAGATTTAACTTTATAATGAATACAATTATATTAATTTAAAAATAAAAAGCAATTTTATAATATATGTCAATTTTTATTAAAATTAAATTCATTGTTTAATAAAATGAATTAAGTGAATTTTATTTAAGATTAAAATATTAATTCGAATTTAAAAATAATTAATAAATTAATTTATATTATTGAATATCATACAACATTTATTTAGATTTAAACTCACAGCCAAGTGTATTAGGCCTCATAACTTTGCTATCTAAACTTATGTTTAATATTTGTTCTTTATAAATTGTAATATATATTAAATACCCTTTATTTAGAGTCTTATTCTTAAAATTCATTAATAATAGAATAGAGATTTCGCAAATGAGATTTGATCAATTCATTTAATAATTTTAAAAATTTAAATAATAAAAACACAAAAAGATCCCTCTTTCAATGAGTAGCTAAATTTAAAGAACAAAAGATATATATATATTCAATAAAGATATTTCGATAAGGAGAACTTATTATATAAGTCTGTTGCATGTTCAAATTATTATAAGATTTAGCAGCGACATTTTCTTTTTGGAAAGATTTAGAGGGATTATATTATTGATATGAGATGCAATTGTGTGAAGTTTAAAACTTTAAAAAAAACAACAAATAGGCAGTGATAAAAATAAAAAGGTCGGACCATAAAAAAGAAGTACTTTATTTAATTGATTATAAAATTAAGTTTAATTCATTGTAGATAACTGAAATGCCAACACCAACTTGATAATTTTTAAATAAGATTCATTTATTTAAATTTGGACTTTTAAAAATAGTTTATTTTAAAAACAACAACAAAAATGTTTAAAAATATATTTATGAGATTATTTTATAGAATTATGTTGAATGAAGAAAATTTAAGAGATATAATACTTTAACTAAAAATTCTGTAAGTTTATTTATAGAAATAATTAAAACAAAATTAATGATACTCAAAAATAATTTGTATTTGAAATGTTTTCCTATAGAAGCATGTATCAATAAAAGTTGACGGACGTAGTGATAGTAATCAAATTATAATAATAAATTATAGTAGCTGCCCGACGGGCAAGATTTTTTCAAAATAAAGCATGATTCAAATCATTAGAATATGATATAAATGAAATTTGAAAAATTTTATTATAAGGGGGGGGGGGAGGGTCATATTTTTTATGGGGGGGAGGGGTAGGGGGGGGGACTCGGTCAGAACATATATAATTTAAACTGATTTTATATATATGTATAATTCTCAAAATCCTAAATCTTTTAAATTTTCCTTTATTAAAAAGTAGACTAGTATAGTATTTTTTATTAGAATTTTTATGTAAAAATAGTATTTAAAAAATACAGGGAATATATTGATATTTAATAGAATAATTCTTATCTATAACTTATATCCAATTATTAATTTTAAAATCAATAATTTGCAAAAAACAAGGATAAGATTAATATTATTATTATTATTCTATTCAACAATAGGCAGTATAGTTAACATAAAATGATTGATAAAAATATTTATAAATTTTATCATAAAATTTTCAAGAATAGACCTTATTTTATAATCAAAGTGCTATAGTTTTGCATTCGATCGCGACAAAATAAAAATTTATTACACTTAAAATATCAAAATATAATTAACATCTTAATTTTTCTTTATACAAGAAATTTTAATTAAAATACTTTTTTTTCTTCAACAATGTTAAGAATATAAATATAGTTAATCCTAAGAATTAAATATCTTTTCCTATAATATTTATTTTTTATTAATATCAAGCGGTAAAAACAAAAAAAGAAGGCATTCGAAAGTTTATTATTGTAAAAAGAAGTATAATTATAAATAAGTGTCGGTGAATTCAGATTAGCAAGTCCAAGAGCATGTTAAGAGGCACCAAAAATCAATAATTACCACAGATGATTATGTAGAGATTGATACATAAGTTCAATCAAAATCTAATATGATAAAAAGTTAAAAAGAATAGGGGAATCATGATGCTAATGATTCAGCCAATATAAATTAAAATTAAATTAAATTTCAAATTATAATTTAATTTACTTTAATGAATGAAAATAATAATAAAAATTACGATATTAGTCTTTATAAATATAAATATTAAGATATTATAAAAGAATACTATTAATTTTTCTTAAAATTTTTTTCTTTTTTTTATTATATTATATATATTTTTCTTATAATTTATAGAATATACTACATGACGTATTTAAGGATACCGTTTCTTCTATTGTAGGAATACATTCGATTTGGGAAAATGAATTAAAATCAAAATTAATTAATTATTAATTACCTTCAGTTATGTTTTTGGAAAATGTCTGCAAACCATGACAATACTATACTCTCTGGATAGCGCATTAAAAATGAGACGGTGGTTATCTCATCGCCCAAGCAAGAAAAACCCATTATACTATTTTTGGGAGTTAGCTCAAAACCAAAATATCTCGCTTCCTTGAATAATTCAAGAATATTGGCAATAATAAAGTCCAGCTAAAATTGCGGGATCTACCGTAGAATCCATTTATTTTTGAATTTTATGTCACTTTGGATTTGATAACTGCCATGATTTTAATATTTAATTAATTTAATTTAAATTCATTTTCCCAAATCGAATGTATTCCTACAATAATACTAAACTTTTTATTATATTTTAAAATACCTTAGAGTAGAAATTGTATTAAATGAGTATTCAAAAATCAGAGAAGACTCGGAAATGAATTTAATTTGGAATAATTGCTAATATCATAATAAAGACTAAATAAATTATTGAGAATCTTAATTTAATTAACTATTTTTCATAAAATAAACAATCGATAAATACTTATATAGAACTAAAATTATCAATAATATATAAATTTAATACTTTTATACAAATGTTTAAATTCCATATTAGAAATCAACTGAGTTTATTTTTTATTTATATGTTTATATTAAGCAATTCTGAACTTCGTGAAAAATTGATAAAAAATATGATAGTTTATGTGACAATGCATTCTACGTATAATAGCTTGCTCTATCGAGTGAAATAAATAAAAATTTTATTCTATTTTGAATAAAAAAGAACTGAC
The DNA here is from genome assembly GCA_000711775.1 of Oxytricha trifallax. Taxonomy (NCBI): domain Eukaryota; phylum Ciliophora; class Spirotrichea; order Sporadotrichida; family Oxytrichidae; genus Oxytricha; species Oxytricha trifallax. The sequence continues at coordinate 20,115 of ARYC01020296.1, forward strand.
ATCACCATTGAATAAATAAATATGTTTAAATTTGTAGTCAACCACCTTTTCCTGAAATTTCTGTTTTTGTTTTTTTTTGTCAAACCAACTGCTTAATATATACCAAATATTCATTAACTACATATAGAAATGCTAAGAAGCTTGTAAATAAAACTGATCTGATTAAAAATTAAATAAGATTTGATAAGTATCTATAATACACGTATTCTGTACCAAACTTTTGAGTATTTATAATAAATAACGCAAAATTGATTGAGATTAAAAATTTAATAACTCAAAAATTTTCATGCATTAAAAATTATTTTAATTCTTATCAATTAATTTAAACCATATGACTATGAAATACGAATCAATATTTATTGATAAGCCAAAAAATATTAAACTATTCATTTCTTATATAATTTTTAAATTTCACTAACTTTTTAGATTAATTTAAAAAAGACTGCTGATCTTTAAACAGAAAATGCCACTTAATTTGAGGGAAATGGAACCCAAAACTCAGTTGGGATTCCTATTTCTGATGTTCATCAACAACAAGTTGCTGCTGTAAGGTCTATGCAAGACCCTTTGATTTCTCAAGCTGCTGACTAAGCAATTCAGGATGAACAAGTTGGTTAAAGTGACGATAGGAATTCTCAAGATGATGAAGAAGAGCTCTTCCATGTTCCTTCTCACAGTCCTTCCAAGAAAAAATATGACAATCCTATAAATTATTATCCATATTTTAGAGATAAACTCAACAGAGGCCACAACTATGGCTCAGACAAGAAGCATGACGATTTTTTGAGTGATGGAAATAGTGCAGAGTGCTAAGAGGGCACTCAACAAGATTTGATGTCTAAGGACAATGACTAAAAACTTTCACCAGATGAACTACCAAAGAGGAATTTTTAGTCAGAAGGTCTATTTGGAACAGCAAGATAAGTACATGTTGAAGCAGATGGATCATCAGTTACTGGAATTTATCATGGAATAAACAAGAGGTTCAATTTAAAGCCTTAATTAAATAGACATTAATTACTTGATTTACTTTATTATAATTTTTATGAATTGAAATATAGGATGGAATAGATAATGTAAGATGAATGATAATCTTTTTTTATTATTGGAAATTTTAAATAAATGAGAAATTGTGAGAAATTTTTGTTAATTAATATTCATTAATATTTTCTTGTAAATCTTAATATTTTGTTCTTATCTAGACTTTATTACAAAAAATAATAATTACTTTTTATAGTTTGAATTTAAAAAATTTAATTAAATTATAATTCATTTTAATTATTAGGAAAAGTTTTTTATTGTTTTAAATAGCCGTGGTAACTCTGGAGCCTTTGAAAAAAATTAAATAATTTGATTTTGACTTAATCATATCACTCTTTTAAATTATATCTAAGTGATAATTCCAGGTCACCGATAATGTAATTTATAATAAAATTCTTACCTTTTATTACTTTGAATAAATTCGAAAAAATTAATTCCTTAAAAAATGTGTAAAACTTAAAATTTACAATTTAATAATCTATTGAGTAATTTCCTCATATTTTTCATTCATTAAGATAAATTATATTTATAAAGTTATTGCATTCCATCTTTTGTTAAAGATGGTCATTTATTATATTTAAAATTTATTCTTATTCCTTTGTTAAAGCTAATGATTCATAGTAAAGAATGATCGACAAGATGAAAGAGGAGCAGCGATTGAAGAAATTAACTCGTACTCAGGCATTCTTATAATTTACAAAACATTGCAATATTGTGAAAATAAGATGAAAATATTTATTAAAAAATTTTTAAGTAAAATTTAAAATTAATTAATTTGGAGTTTAATTTAAAGGATCTCAATAAAGTTTATAAACATAAAATATTATTTAAAAAATGAATCAAAACAAAAAAATGTGATTATAAGTTTCCTTTATATCCATGAGTAGAGTCATAAAATAATTAAGTTTCTATGCCACTATGCTTGTTGATTTCTAAATCAAATATAAATTAATTTTTGTATACAAACTATCAAACTATTAATAATTGAAATCTAAAACCCTTTATGGTCTATTTATATTTCAAAATGTTTTGAAGAGTATTAAAAGTAAAATATAAAGAAATTAATAATCTAATTACTTAATTTGTTTAAATGTCAGACAGACCTAATTTTACTGTTCATGGTGGAATGAACAATACTTATTTGGGTGACTACTAATCAAAAACTATTTACAACTAAAAAAAGATCACAAATATATATGCTTCCGGTAGACAGTAAGATAACTCAAAAGTGGGAATCAACAATGTCAAAGTAGCTGCAAAGACTGCTTATATAATATTTAAGGATTTATATACTAATAATCGGAGAAGAATTTTCATTATTGTTATATGATTAAATTATAAAATTTATAATTGACTCCTAAATAATTAAGAACTGCATAAAGGGAATAAATTAATATAAAAATTAATTTTTGTATTTTTAATATTGTTTTTTAAATTATTTGCCATATTTAAGATATGGTGCTGCTTACAAAAATTATTGACATATTTGCATTTTGTATCAAATCTTTAGTATATTAATTTTTTATAAATTAAATTAAAAAGATATTTTTTAGGCAAGAGAGTAGTTCGAGGAATTGAAAGTAGACCAAGATGGGAGAGTTGTCAGACCAGAAGATGATTCTAATACTCAGAGAGCTAGAGAACAAGCAGAGCAAGCCGGTACTTTGAAAACTCAGAAAGTTTCGATCAAGAATGATAGTGCCAAAGAAAACTAGTAGAAACCTTAGGTTGGGTAGACTCACTTGGCCAAGCCAAAAGCTGTGCACACAAATCCCATCAAGGCTAAGAATGGTGAAGCTGCTTTGATGAAGTCAAAGAATGGCCAGGCAGATACTATCAAACCTTAGGGAGGAAACCCTGGTGAGACTAAAGTTGCAAACAAGCATCATCATTGTTGTGACCAAGTTCCTACCTAGATTCAACAAAAGCAGGCTAAACCTGCAGGTGGTATGAAAACCTAGAAGCAAGATAATCTCAAGAACAAGAAAGTGAAGGGTAAAGGTGAGAGCTCTGACTAGACATTGCAAAATCAGATGTCTTAAATGTCTCTCTTTGGAGCAGATGAGAAGAAAGTGCCTCAGTAAAATCAAAGGTCTTAGATGCCACTCGCTGGTGAGAGGAAGGTGCCTCAGGGAGTCAGAGCTAGTTTTTTTATCGAAAATATTATGAATAAAAATAAAAGAATAAATTTAGTTACATATTCTTAATATAATAAAATTTGGAAGCTAAGACACCTACAAGTGCTTAGAGGAGATAAATCCAAAGAAGATAGCAGGATGAGGAAGAGAATGAGGAAGAAGAAATTAAAAGCTAAAATATTATTATATTATGGCTTTGAAATAAAATTGGAATATTCTTTATTATTATTTATTGAAAAATATTGTTACTATTCTATTTTAATTTTTTCTATAATTCTATTAGTATTAAACTTTTAATTATTAAAAAACTATGAAATTTATTTAGATTATTTTTAAATATAAATTTCTTAATATTAAAATTATTTTAATAAAAGAATAATTTAAAAATACCAAAAAAATAAAGTTTTAATCACTGCCAAGAACCCAAAGAAGAAACCAAATCAAGTGAAGATGAAACAGATTGGTGTTCAAATGAGCAAAGTTGAAACCATTAGATAGATCTTTAGAAACTTTGATAAGGGCCATCATGAATGAATATTGTGAGTATGAAACTGAGAAATTAAGAGAGAAGAGAGGAAAGTTACTCTCATGTATTATCTAGCAAATTTTAAATTTTAAAGTATGAAACATTAAAGTGATTTTCTTATGGCTATAATATTTTTAATTAACATAAAGTTAAAATATCAAATAATTTCATTTTTTTGTTGTTAAGATAACCTTCTCCAGGATTGCAGCAGAGAGTTAGCTTAATTTTCTGTCATTATATTTTTAAGCATGTATATTTCTATCACATTCAGATCCTGAATTCTATTGCGTGTAATGAAATTAAAACTACTACTCAATAGTATTGAGTTTTACTTAATAAATAAAATTATTACGACGATGTTGCTCCTTTTAGTTCGTTCAATTTTCGCTCATACTCGTAAATCTTTTTCTCTAAGTATTGTTTGTTGTGCTGAATATCTTAGAGTTTGTGCTTCATGTCTATCAACGATCCTTTACTTTAACTATTTTCAAGTGTTAGTGGTTAGCATTGATTATTTGACCTAGTGGATGCAACTTGTACTATATTTTTCATGTTCTTTGGAGTTTAAGTTAAACTTTAGGTGTATGGGCCAGCACTATTCATAGCATTGCTTTAGAGAATCAATGATTTTGATTAAATAGATTGCTTCGTTGCTGCTGTGCTATTTAGTTAAGTATTTTTCACTGTGTTCTTTGCTTGATGCCTTGGAGTAGTGTTTTCGTCAGAGTTTCCATTTAATTAAGTTTTCCTAAAGTTAATGTTATTCTATGAGTTAGTGTTAATGGGGCCAGCACTTAACCTCTGATTTTATATATTGCCGTTATTTCCATGATGCAAATTGTGTTTTTAGTACATTGAGCTCAGTGGAGTCATACTATTCTTGCCGAAACTACTGCTGCCCTGATGATGTAGTTGGCTGGTAGATTAGGTATGCTATAGCTAGTTTTAGATTGATCTCAAGGGTGAAATGTCTGATTTAAATGCTTAAGAATGTTAAGAGTCTGTCATTAAAGTATTGCAAAGCATATCAAGAGGATGAATTTATTGATAATCTTCTATTACAATGTCATTTTTGTAAAAAACTAAAAATCTAAACTGAAATGACAAAAATTGAATGGGAGTTTTTCAAATACGAACTAATTTTTTTTTAAGACAATCATTTTTCTTTACTTGCTTCTCCAACTTGATTTAACTAGACTAAGGTTTCTTATTTTAATTAATTGGGGATCTTGAAACTGCACTAGAATTATGTTAGTTATTCTATATTGAGTTTCTTTGAGAAGCCATCGCAGATTTGCTATCAAATTTGTAATTAATAGCTTTAGTAAAATCTATAGATTTTTTAATTGAAAATAAATATTTTAAGTGTATCACCATGTCCGATATTCATATCAGTTTTATTCATGTTGATATTCAAAGCATGACTATTATTTATATTTGAAAGATTGCTCTATATTCTGGATTAAGTAACTTTGCTTTACTTAAGATTAGTGCCGCTCTTACTTCCTCTTAGATTCTTAACTTAATTGCTGTAGTTAGCTTAAGTGCTTTTTCTCCTTTGATTATTCATAACTTGCAGACATCCTTGCTCCCTGTTGCTAATAGTTCTGCTATCCTTTCCGAATCCCATGCTTTGCTTAAGCTACTGATACATTATCTGCTTGGGTGTCATTTGGGATGGAGGTTATATCTGTTGGTTAGTGTTATTACTAATAGTAGTTAAGCTTTGTCTTCCCATATTTTGCTGTCTTGTTTGTCCTTGACCTATTTTGCTATAGTTCTGTTGAGAGATAACGCTAGCACTTATTATTGGCTGGTAAATTGAGGAATCTCTTTGGCTGTCTAGTGGGGTCTCTATTGGATTCATTATTTATATATGTTGGTGCTGGTGATTCTAAGGGTGTATCAGTTATTATTTATTAATGGACATATCTCCTGTACCGGTTTTACTTTAATGAGTCTTATAAATATTCTACTTTTAATTTTCAGAGCTAGGCCCATTTAGTATCTCATTAGCCGCCTTTCTCAAGTCCTCAATGTCTAGTATGTCATCAACTTCCTAATTTAATGTCTAATAATTGTCTGAATTGCTTTCGTCAACTACTATTGCCGAGAGATGAAGTGCTTTTTTATTATTTGATATTGAAATACTTCCCTGCTTTGATCTCTAATGTTGAGAGTTAATGTGCAAATCTTATAGCTTCTTCAATTCCTTCATTATAAAATAAAATGAATAATTTAAAACTATGATTATTAAATAAATCAGCTATAGCTTGTCTTACTCAGATTGTAAAATCTAAATCTCTCTTTTATGAATTTTTATGTTGTCATCTTTAGTTTCTTGCTCTTCTCTTAAACTCTCTATTTATTTTTATAGTTGATTAATTTGATTGTCCTTCTCATTCTGTAATCTATTTTCTTAATATATAAGATAACTTTCATTCGTATTCAACTAAATTCAAACAAAATAGTTTACTTGTCTTAACTCTTCCACTTCATCAATCGCTACTTTCATTTCGTCTAAATTATTTCTCAAAGTTTCATTTTCTTCCTAAATGACAACCATCTAAGCCTCAGCCCTAAGTTGTTAACTCTCCAATCGTTCCTTAAAGTCTATCTCTGCCTCTCCAAGGTCTTTCTTCAGCTATGTATTTTCTTCCTTCAAAGAGCCTAATTAAACAGTCAACTCGTAGATGTCTTTGTTCTTGCGTTGCAATAGGTCTTCTAATTCTTTCAACTTCTCAATAGATATAGGCTGTTACGAGGTTTATGAGTTGGGGTTCTGGGCAGAAGCTTGCTGAGAGAGTACTTAGAATTATTATGCGACTTCCACTCTAGTCTTGAGGTACTCATTCTCTCTTTATAATGACTACTGCTTTATTTAAAAAAAGTTTAAGAATTTTATATTAGTGAATATTTATAAAATTTGTATAATTCTTTTCATTAAGTTCCTCGTACATTTATCTTATAGTGCTTAGCTAGTCATCTTGACTTTCCTTAATCTACTTTAATTCAACATTTTCCTAAGACTGCTCCTCTACCTATTACATTAAGATATCATTATCCCTTTTAGAAATATCTATCATAGAAGTCAATTCATGAATATTTTAGGGGCATATAATTTTGGCTATTAATCTAACTATTTGTTTTTTCTTACAAAATTGGAACATATTTCAATGCATTTTTTTGAGCAATTATTGCAGTTAAGAAGCTATAAAAAAAGAAGTTAATTATAGTCAATAGGCCATTATTTAATTTAAAAATCTATGGTTTTTATGTAATTTAAGATTAAGATTTAGTTTTTTTAATAAATATTTGCTTAATGTTGATTGTTAAGAGTATCAAGCTGTCTATATACTTCTTAAAGTTCTTTCTCCTGCATAAGCCTTCTTTATATCTCTACTTGCATCTAGCAATAAATTTCTTGCTTCTCTTTGATTAATAAATCCACATAGTTCTTTTAATAGCCTTAATTATGAATATTGTGACCGTACATGGAATTTTAGGTTTAGCTGAATTATTAATGATTTTAGTCCATTGATTGAAATACTAATGATTGTGACATGCCTCCATTTAAATTATTAAAAGCGTATGAGCTACTTAAGCAAAGATCATTTTGATTGGCTTAGCATCCTGGAAGACCACAGTTGCATTGTGGCTAATAGTAATTTGCCTAAAATGGTGGAGGTGTAGCAGCTAAATTTTAATGGTTTTGATGAGTGAGAGAGGTAGGTGGTTGGCCAGCAAATGTTCTACGGAGATGCTATGGTGTATTGATCAATGTTTATGACAATAAATCATCAGTTGCATAGCTCTACATATGATTCAGCTGCTAAGTCTGATTGTTTTTATGAGGATTTTAATTTTAGAAGTCAGACTAATTTTAAATTCTTAACTTCATATTGTTGGGAGTATTAGCTTGAGAAGGGGTTTGCTGAAGTCTTGATACCCCTGTATTATTTTTATGAATCTAGTCATTAGTTTATATAAAAAATTAATTTTATGCAAAGAATTCAAGTATAATTTTAGTTGGTGTAAAGTCACGTCTAACTGGTGTACATGAATCCAAGTGCTTTTTATCATTTACCCTCCTTGAATTATAGACTTAAGCACTCTATTGGTTTTAATAGCTTATAGTTTAATTCATATTTTGTGGCAAGCCTATTCCTTTGAAATGAGATTAGTTGACATTCGAGTATCTGTTATAGTCAAATTACTAAGTACCATTGTGATGTTAATGAGAGTTCAAGCCAACTATTCCATTAAAGTTTTGATGGCTTATGTCCATAACATTGTTGCTTGAAATTCTAAGCGGGGATGGGCTGTAATTACTATGGAGTTGATTTCTCTAGCCAAAATTAAATCCATGGGGTTGACTTTAATTCAATATCTAAGGTAGATGCTGAGACTATCCTGAGGGTTGTCTCTTCTTCAAAATATTTTTGTGATTTTATAAGGCTGAATGAGTACTTGATCTAATTAGAGACTTTGATTAAATTGAATAAGGGTGGTAGTAGTATCCTTTCCTTTAAAAAGATAAATATACTAATTTTAGTTTCTGCTCAATGCATAAAAATCTCTAGATTTTATAAAATTCAAAATTCTATTTCAACAATTATGATCCTATTTTTCAACTAATGCCAAATATCAATAATATTTTATAGGGATTTCAAATTCTTTATTTTTAATGCAAATATAGAAATTTGTGAGTTAATATCAGTTTAACTCTTTTCAAAATATAAAGTGAGAAAGAGGCATAGCTTAAACCTAGAAAAATTACAAATTGAACTAATAAATGTTGTGTACTTGCTTTTTTCGATATTTCCAAATAATTTAAGTTTGATTTTTGGGATTTTTTATCCTTTTCAGGGGTAGAGTAGAAATTCCCCTCCAAATTGGCACATTAATTATATTAATACTAAAATAACATTAGAAGTGTAATTGCCAGAACTTGCTGCGCTTGCAATCACAAAATCATGTCCACATTGAAATGATAGGAAGTTCATATTGTCTAAGTACTAAAAGTTCGTAGTATTTTTATTTTCCTAGAATAGAGAACCTAATTAGTATGACTAGTCATTTTCATCTTGAATTAAACCAAAAGATGTGCCTAAGCTAATGTTTTTAATGGGGATATTATTTTAAATCAGGTCTTATAGAGTTTATGGAGAATTGAACTGGCCTATAGGTGTAGGGCCCCAAATAAACATGTCTCCATTAGAAACTAAAAAGGAAGCATAGTCACTGGCATGAAGGGATTTTATGAAGGTTTTATCACTGAATTAGGATAGCCCTTAAATTTGTGAAAATGAGCTTTATTTATTGATTGATTATCCTTAACCAAGCTACCCTTGCAAGTTTGATCCAGTCGAGTAGAGAGTATAATTTTCAAAGTATATAACCTGAATGATTTTTATTTGATAATATTTTGGTCGCTTAAGACTACAGTGAACGAATCACCACAAGCAACGTCAATAGGATTGTAATCTGTATCTATAAATGTTGGAGAATTACGATTCTCAAAATCTTAGACACCTAGTTGTCCGTACTTATTCGAACCCCACATATACAAACAATTTGTGCTTGCATCCTAATTTCCTTGTCTTTTCACAAGAGCCCCGACATGTGATCTCATGGCAGAGATTTATAGTACTTAGATCTATTCTTCATTTTCTTCATCAATTAATACTTTAATTGGGAAGTATTGATTTCCTTCAATTTTACCAAGACCTAGAACTCCATCTTTTTCCGATCCCCAACTAAACAAGTACTGCTATTTTTCTTGGCTATCTTTAGCATACATGAGTGCAAATGTTAAACATTTTTAAATAAAAATATTAACCTCAATAAATAAATGTACAAATGTGCTGTTTCTAGCACATACTACTTTATGTGTTGTCCACATAGACAAAGACTCAACCAATTCTGGAGAAGATAAATATTTGACAGTTGATGAGCCAAGACCAAGCTAGCCTTTTAAGTTAGATCCCAAAGTGTAAAGAGATCCCTAAGATGTAACAAGAGCTGTATGCGATTTACCACAACTTAAACTATGATTAAGTTATAAAAAATGTTTAAAAGAAAAGGTTCCCATTATATCAAAATAATTTTATAGTTTATTTGTCTCACTTCAAAATCTAGCTTAAGCATGTGAGGAATTTTAATGACAGATTTAATGCTGGGCTCTATTCCCAGTTGACCATTTTAATTCCTACCCCATACATACAACTCTGAAGACCCCTTTGCTTACAAAATGCCTTTATTGTCCCTGTTATTTTCAACTTATAATAATTAAAACTTCTTTTCTTTGAATATTTATGTATTTAAATTAAAATTAACCATTATTCTATGTAAACTGGTTTTGATTTTCATCTTCAAATATCTAGAGAGGATTTTGAACTACTCTTGTTTAATTTATACTACTGTTATATTTCTCATTTGTAGCAAATTTTCTATTGAATTGATGCTGATGTGAAGAGTAGTTTTGCTTAGTATTTTAAGTGTGATAATTACTGATTACCAAATTCATTTCATCTTCTTCATTTTACTGTTCAAACCTCTTCAAATCGTGATTAAGCTCTGCTTCCTCTTCTTCATCTAGTAAATTCAACTGATTATCATTATAGCTTTAATTTAAATAAAAATGGAGAACGAAATATGTTTTTTAATGAAATTATCAATACCATTGATATCTTGCTTTACAATTGGAGCAAAATGATTATATACTGTGCTTTAACCATCTTTTCCCTCATTCATATTGATAGGTTGGGGCAATCCTGACATAGGATGTGGCTTTGGCAAATGGCTTTTTTCTCTTTATTCATAGTCTTGCTCTAAATCGTACAACATTTCTTCACTATCTCCGAAATCTTTGTAAGTCTGGGATTAAACCTGATTTGGAGTTAAATTTTTATCACTGTTATCATCATCGTCCAGTGCGGAATTTAGGTTTTACTGATTCGACTAACTTTAAAGCAGATTAGCGTCCTATTCATGATATTTTGTGGTTTAATTTTCAATCGATTCATTGTTCTTTATAAATATTTCACTTTTAAGGGAAATAAGTCAAATTAAAGTGTTTGGGCAAATAATAAAAATTATAGCTAGTAATGACTCAACATTTCATTTTAATTTTGCTATACATTTATGATTTGATAAGAGTAGTTAGCGCCATGCTACTTCTCTAATTGTTCGTTATCTATCATTAAATTTTTTAATTAAACTCCTCTATTTTATTTTTGATTTAACAGCTAGCTATTTCTTTCAGAATTTGATGAATAGCATATTTATACTTACGAATTAATTTCACTTTTTAAGATACAATTTCAAAAATCAGCAGTATTTATTTTAAAAATTTAAAATCGAAAATTGCTCATTTTTTTCCATACAATAAATACTCATGTCCATTTTAAAAGATAAACATAATTTTTTTTCACTCACTGTCGTTCGCAATTATGTTAGGACCAGCTGCAATATCATTTTATTGTGAATTTTAATTTTAACTTGCTGTAGTCTAAAACTCAAGACCTGTTTCTGTTTTTTATGGGATATCGAGTTGTAATAATTCATTGTCAGTGAAAAATTTAAAGAAGAAAAAAGAAATTTATCGTGAATGACAAATTAGTTTAAATTAAATTCAAAATACTCTTTGTTTTTAAAAACAATTAAATAGTAGTTACAGTAAATTTATAAGGATAAAATTTTATATTTAGCAACTTATATTGTCATAAATCTTTTTATTTCTAATTTTTCCCTCTAAATGCTTCATCAAGTGTTGTACTTTTTTCATTAGATTAGACAAATTTGCAGCCCTTCCTCGCTGATCGCTTTTGCTTTTTATGTGAATTTTATATTGAAGAAACCCTGCTCATTCTAGTTTGCCTTGTTTCTGATTACTAATTCGCCTACTCTCTCTAATCGTTTGTGCTAGGTTATTTCTTTTCTACTGAGACTTTAGGACTTAATTGCTATGGACTCAGATTAAAATTTAAATCCAAAAATTGTGGTTGAGATTGCATTTAGAGACTAGCTGTGTCCCCTCCGTAGTAATGAGGATTGTTATTCAGATAATGCTGTTAGCTATCGTTTATTTAGGAGTCATTTAAGAAATCGCTGACTTGAAACTGCTAAATAGTACTCTTTGTAGTCACTACTTAAGCTGTTTATTAAATTTCCACTTCAAAGATTTTTTCTGGTAAGCTATTATTATCATTTTATAATGCTTATAGATTTATACAGTCGACTGAGTTATCTAAGACTTTTGATTGAGAATCGTTATTCTATTATTGCTGTTTGCTAGAATCTTAAGTATTGCCAGAATTTCCTGCCGACTTTTAAAATCTACCAGTATTTGGATCTCGTTTTTAATTTTAAACAGCGAGTCTCTTTCTGTTGATTCTATCAGCCTCTTTTCCTTCTTTTTAAATTGGAGTAGTTTAGACATTTTAACTGCTATCTTTCTTTTGAATTGAAACCTTTTCTTTTAAATTTATGCCCTTGATTTTTATGATATTGTTCTCATATTCTATTTCTGGAATTGGTAAAGATTCTATTTATATTTCTGCATGATCTTGTATCGTCTAATTACTTTAGACCTACTGTTCTTTGAGTTCTTTCTACTTGTCTTTAGCTTGCTTCTTTTTGTATCGTTTTTTGGATGATTTTTGATTTTAAATTTCATTTTATTAAGCTTTCTGGTCCTCACCAATAATAATACAATTGATTTCTTAAATGCCTTGCAAACTGTTAGATGCATTGTTTATTTATAGATCAAATAATTCGTGATCCTCAATTAAGTTTTCTTGGATGCATTAAATTGAGTTTTATCCTGCAAATTATGAAGTTTGTGACTTCTAGCTTTTTGAGGGAGTTATTAATTAAATTTAATCATTTTAAGTTTAAATTTGAGGATTTTATGCCTAAGGTAATTGGCTAAATTTATCTTAAGATGAGTTTCTACTATTCAACTTAATTGCAAAGTTTTAGTTTTAATTTTGAATCTGTATTTGAGGAGAATTTTATAATTAGAGGAAGCTTTAGGGCAATTGATTCTATTAGTTACTACTATTTTCCTTAATCAAAGTTGATATAGGATGGATCTTTCTCTTAGATATTTTATCCAATTATGGTATGTTTTCAACTTCTGAATCTTCATTAATTTCGGTAGCAAAATGTTTCCGAGGTGGTCTTTTGTTTATTTATTTAACTTATTGAGCATTTGAGTCATAATAATTTTAAGAGTGTTTAATATGGAATTACTTATAAAAAAATTTAAGTCATGGGATTATTGATAGTTATTGCAGTTTGAAAACAGTTATTAACTCATTTTTAGCTAGTCCAGTTGTAAGTGACTATTGCTATCTGGCATCATTGCTCTATAATTTTATTATAGTCCGATCATGTGACCCCCTATTTAATTGCTCATCAGAGCTGATGATAGTAGCTACTAATTTTGGAGCAAATTATTATAGTCAATACTATTATTAAACTCTGCATAAGACTGGCTTGTTTGGCTTGATTGCAGTTATCTTTAAATACATGATTTTTTCTTTTTATCCTTTTTCGTTTAAAATTCTTAATGACATGGGTCAATAAACAATTGATGCTAAATTGATGGTTCCAGTGTTCCCAAACTTTGATTATTCATAAAATGCTGCTAGTACTATGGTACTGGCTAGGATCGATTTCTAAGATTTATCATTAGATTAGGATCGTCAACATCAACAATATCTTTGATAATGCTCCTATATTTCAAGTTGATTAATTCAACAATATAATTACCCTTTATGATTGAACTAGTTTTTTTGTACTGCTACTACTTTGATTACTTAATCATTTTGCAAAATATCACAGATACTCTAAATTAAATAAAAATTAAGGTAAGTATTTATTACATAGTCTTTAGTGATAGAGAAGACCTCGTTGAGTAAAATATCCTCAATTATGATTTTTATATCTGGAAATAGAGTGTTAAACTCATTTTCTATTCTCACTTTTAAGTCACCTATTTTAAAATTTCACTTTATTTATAAAAACTATGAAGTGGGTTTATGACCAATAATAATGAATATCTATATACTTAACTAAAATTCTACTTACTTATATTTTTATCCTAAATCTCAGCAACGGCTATATGTTTTTTAATGCTTGTGTTTTTAATTTCAATTGTTGCAAATACTCTTAACCTTTTTGCGGTCGAACTCTATATTATTTGTGCTTTAAGGCTATCTGGTTAAGCGCAATTAGGCATATCCATTTTTTAAATTGATTATAAATAATACGTACATAATCAAATAAAAATAAATCTATAAATTCTCAAAATAATTTGGATTTGTATTATTGTCAACAATTTTATTAGTTTTATAAAGTCAACTGCAGAAAACTAAACTATTATATAAAAAATTGAAAGACACTAAATGATATTTTGTCTCAATAATCTAATTAGATTTATAAATAAAATTAAAATAAAAGATAATAAATAAATATTAAATATGAATATTTCAAAACTATAATTGTTATTGGGATTCTTTTTTAGTGGTTATTATTCTAATTTAACAATATTTACTTTTTAACAGTTCTTTCTGTTTATAGATTTATTCTTAATTTAGGGTATTTGATAATTTTCCGATATGTAAATAACATTTCAATCTAATTTTTAATTCGTGACATTTTATCTTCCATTTATTACTGCATTAAAAACCCCAAAACTCCTTAATTAAATATTTAGTGATTTGATTAGTAGGAATAGTTGTGGTTTACTGAGATTTATTAGAAACTATGCATATTTTATTATGTTTTTAGAAATTAGAGCAATTAAAAAGTTTTTTATGATGAGATATATTTAGTTTACTGCTTAAGTAAAGACACCAGTTTTGGATAAGAATTGTAAAATTAATTGAATAATATATAAATAATTAGCAATTTATTCATGCATATATTATTAATTTATCAAAAGACTATTTTTTTATTCGAATAATTTTAAGTGTGAATGCGATCAATTATAATTTTTGTTTAATAAAATTAAAAATTTAAATAATGAAATTAAGAAATAAATTTTATAAAGTTTAAAATTTCATTGATAAAGTTTGCATTCGGTAAATATTTTTTTAATATAAATTTACCTAGAATATCCCCTATTTTTCTTTAAATGATATATTAAGATCCAACCTATACCCAGCAAAATTATAATAAAATATTTAAATTTATATAATTTTGAGGTTTTGAATTTGTATGAATCTAAAATTAAACTTAAACATAAAATTAAACTTTATTATGAGAGTATAAGAATATATTAATGAGATGTTGAAAATAGATTGCTTAATTAAAACTCATTTATGAAAATCACAAACTCAAATATAATATGGTAAGGACTCTCCTCATTTACATAATTTATTTAGATTTTTTTCTTGTACAAATTTAATATAATGAGAAGCCTCTTCTAATTTATTTTTAAATAAATAAAAAATATAGATAATGCCTTATAATAAAAGGGTAATTTTTCAATAATTTTCTAATCTCAAATCCCATTTTAAACTATGTTTTAAAATTATTTTCTTATTAAGATGACATAATTATGTTTATTTTTATCGAAATTATCAGTCTTAATCATGGTTCTAATATATTGCTCACTCTTAAGTGCAGCAGAACCCATCTCGTAGTCACTCTCCCCTAGGGGATCATTTTACTCTTTTTATTTTGAGTAGCGGCCATATTTTTAAATTTTTTTCTACCTTTCCGCATTTCGTTGACATTATGAGTTATTTGCTAACTCACTTTATATTTAAACTAATTAATTTGATTATAATTCTCTTAATATACACCCACATCACTCTCAGCATGATACAAAGATAGTTATGATAATATATTTAAACATAAATATAAAAAATATAATACTATTTTTAGTTTAAAATTTCACTAAGTTCTATGATAATAACCATAACGAAATTTATTTAAAATCTTTATAAAATTATTCTTAGAAAAAATTAAGAAATAATTTTTTATTAATATAAAATAATGTAAAAATAAGTGAAAAAGAAAATCAAATGCAAAAACAAAACCCATTAGCTAAATACATATAGGAGAGATAATATATTTATACATGAGCGTAATTACTATATTTGGCAATTTAACAAGCGAATATTATTAGTAGAGTAGGATGCTTAAGAGTGGAGTCATTGAGAGTATTGGCTAAAGAGATGTCTTGTTATTCCTACTACTGGAAAGATCTACCCTGCTTAGACTGCAAGCTCTCATGCGATTCATGGCCAAGCTTTCATTCCTTCTTATTTGCATGGCATTTTAGTCTGAAGTCTTCGCTCTTGATCGTGGCTCTTCAACACGTACCACATTCTACACTTAAGAATCTCGATGTCAGAATGTTGACACTTTTGTCCAAATGTTGACAAATAGGTGGCTGTTCTAAAGGGGATGCTTAATGATGAAGCTAATAGGTAATCCGTTGCTGTCTCAGCGGGAAGGTATAGTACAGCCTAAGCATCAGTTTCACAGCATCTATCTGCTCTCGAGCATACAGTATTGGTTTAGTGGGCTCCGTTATAAAGCGGTCAAATCACTTCCAAGGGGAATTCAGGCATTTATGTAATTTCGGTTTTGCAGACGAAGTAAGGGGCGAACCTTCGAATGAGGGGCGGCCAGTAGTACCACGTGATTCTCCATGTTTTTATCTACGGAGATGGGGTCTCCGACTTAGACAAGTGTCGTAGATCGCGAGATAAGTGAGCATCTTTTATTATCGGGGACCACCCTATACCATTGTGCGAGCGCCTAGAGGCACATTTCCATTTCTCAGACTGAGTGTATCCTCCATTCAATTCAGTCAAACCTGCGAATCTCCTTAGCCTGCTACTATTTCCACTCTGTGCTGCGCGTTTTCCTCTATCCTGCTCTATGAGACGCCTAGGCGGATTCTTTAACTATATAATGGAGTTCTAAAGAGATGGAGTGCACTTACCAATAGGGAGGCAGAGGAATCTTGAAGCAGTTTACCGTGCTCGCTGCACTCGTTAGTGTCTCGACCAATGGAGTTCCCACCCACTCTGGCACTAAAGATCTCCACAATGACTTCTTCGCAGTAAATAGTGCAGGCCCAGATACCAAGAGAGAAGGTGTAATCATTGAGTAGGTAGCAGCTAATACAAGTCTTCCTCTTAATAATACTCTTTCAATTCCATGCGTATATACTAATAGTCTCAGCGCAAACAAAGTTGCCACATCTTGTCTTCTTAATCACAATGCACCAAGTACTACTTGAAATACGCTATCACCAACCCTCCAACCGCTCAAAGAGTCATGAGTATTGTCTGAATCGCTTAAGAAGGCCATATGATATTTGGACCATACAAGGCAAATGGAAATTTATGGTAGCCATGCGATGTAGATGCTTGCAATTGTGATACAGTAAATGTCAAACATGTCTATAGCTTCACCCTCATCTACCTTTGCATCCATGCCTGCAAGGCTCCCCGCTGGTAGTACTGGCTTAACGGCATCTTCACGGGACGTCTCTAGTAAAGCCAGTGAATCTCTCATCAACCTGGTTCAGATGACTGACTAAGGGAGGCCGCCATTTATAGCTGTTATAAATAATTTCAAAGTCTGATTAATAATATTAAAAGTCTTAAATACTCAAATTAAAATTTAGTTGCTAGCTGATTTATGAAGACCCTTTATATATATATATATATATATATATATATATAAGACACTAGCTTTAAAATATGAAAAGCAACCAAATTCCTATAATAATTATTCTTTTATTCAAATTTAAATTAAACTTTTGACAACTTCCTATTCGAATTCAAATTATGCTTTTATTTTATTTTAACTTACTTTAGTTAATAATAATAATAATAATAGTAATAATAATAATAATAAGTAAATATACTGATATTGTGAATCCTTAAAATTTAATTAATTTTAATATAAACAATTTCAAAGAATTTTAAAACATTTCAATTTATATAATAATTATAGTTATTTAAAGTTAACATTAAAAAATAATTTAATTTGTCCATAGTTAAGAATAGCCTACAAAGACTTATAATCACCTGCTCCAGAATATACAAATATTAAATCCAATAGACCCCACTTGACAGCTAAAGAGATTCCTTAAAATACAAGCCAATAATAAGTGCTAGCAAAAATTTTCATCAGAACTTTACCAAAATAGGCAAGAACAGACAAGACAGCAAAATATTGGAAGATAAACCTAAAACACTAACAATCCTATATAATCTCAAATTGAAATGACATCCAAACAGATCATGTATCAGTAGCTTTAGTAAATCATGGGATTTGGAAAGAATAGCAGAACTATTAGCAACAGGGAGCAAGGATGTCTGCAAGTTATAAATAATGATAGTATAAACAGCATCTAATCAAACTACAGCAAATAAGTTTAGAATCTAAGATTTAGAAGAGCTGCACTAATCTTAAGTAAAGTAAAGCTACTTAATCCAGAATGTAGAACAATCTCACAACTGACAGCAATAATCATGCTTTGAATATAACATAAATAAAATTGAGATGGATCCTGCCTACAATGATATGCTTAAATAATTATTTCTATTTTATTATGATGGAAATTACTAACAAAAATTAAAATTTATTTGATAGCAAACCTGAGATGACCTCCTAAAGAAACTTAATTAAGAACAATTAGCATAATTATATTGCAGTTTCACAATCCCCACTTAATTTAAATAAGAAACCTAAGTTTAGTCAAATTAACTCTGTAGAAGTAGACACAAAAGATATACTAATAGAAAGAAATTAATAGTTCAAAACTAAAAATATAAAGACCAGTATTATGGAATATCATTTTTGACATTGAGGATTATTAAAAAGACTACTTAGTTATTGATGACCATTATTAAATGCAGAAAATTGACTTGCTTTGCAACACTTTAATTATGGAATCTTAACATCGTAACAGTTTTTACAAGATAAGTCATCCTTACCCTTGAATTCAGTTCAAAATAAACTACAACATATATCAAATATATTAACCAACTCTATCAAAAGAGATGTTGTAGCATAGTGGAAATAGTAATAATTTTAGAAGCAGGTAGTTATTAAATACAAAGAAAGTAATAAAATGACTTTAATTATAGAAAAGTGAATAAATTTAATTAGTTTTTAAAAAACTCATATAAATACCTTTTATTATATTTACAGTTTACAGATACAATTTCAACCACTTTATCAATTTTCATCATCTGCCATATCTTAGCCCTTTATCAATTTAATTTTGAGTTTCCTGTTGTTCTTCTCTCAAATTCATTTTCTTCATATTAATCCTCGAATTCTGGAGTGGTTTCTTGTGTACCATAATTTTACTCATCACTATATACCTGCTGTTTCTGCTTATCCTCCTCTTCTTTTGCTCTCTACTCAATTCTCTCTTTCTTTGCAATTAATACTTGAATAATCATTATATAAGAATATTTGGGGTTTTAAATTGAAATAATTTAAAGATTATAATTTCAATTTAAAAAAAATTCTTTAATAAATTTATTAAAATTTTAAGGTTAAATCCTTGCAATCTCAATATCATTATTAGACCTTTTCTATCTAGGCAGTGTTGCTGGTCTTCACCACTAATCTTCTTTCTCATCTTCTTAGTTAGGGCTCAGTTTACTTGATGCTTTTATGTCTACTACAACGATATTTCAAATTATTCAAAATTAACAATTATCATAATAATTTATTGTTTAAAATTAACAATGATATCTAAAGGATTCATATTCTTGTTTGGAAGAAACTGTCTCTTGGAATTAGTCTGTTATAATCTACCAGAGACCTAGTACTTCTTAGTCCCTCTCTTCTAAAAACTAGCCACTTTTGCACCATGACTTTAGTAATTGCCTTATCAATTTATTCAAATATGGATTTCCAACACGGGAAGCTGCGATTAGCAAGTTAGTCAACATGTAGATTTTGACTACTTGCTAAACTCTATTAATCTACCGCTTTAATGGTAATAGAATTAGAACCACTTGCAGAATTAGAATTATCAGAGTTTTTCAATACTCCTACCTCTTAATGACCAATATCTGCATCTTAGTTACAAAAAGTATCACTGGAACTTGCATTATTTCTTTCAAGATTTCCTTTGCAAACTAAAGTTCTGTGTCCGATGTTTTCTTGTTTGGTTGTAGTACTATTTTCTGCACCATCTGATTCGGCATCTTGCTAAACCAAGTTTCAAAATACCTTCTTCTTCTCTACCATATCTTCCAATGATATCCTAGTCTTTTTGATTGGAAGCTGGAATATCTGAGTGGCAATTTTAAGGCTTTTCATAACCCTTTATATCAAATGATCTCTTATCCTTGATAATTGGTTAGCCCCCTGAATAGTCATCTCTAGCTTGAACCGGAAGTCTAGAGGTTTGATCTTACTACATCATTATCAGTTCTTTTTTCTACTAAGCCATTCCTCTTTAATGAACTTGCCTCAAATTTTTTATAAAATTAAAAAATATGTATCATGAATTTTTACTGAAAAAATAACATTTTTATTGAACTTTTTAAGGATACTATTTCCTAATTACTTTTCTTATATATTAATAATATATATTTTCTGATAGAACTTCATCATTTAATAATTATTATCAGTCTATGAATGCTATTGAGTTGAGGTTTATGGTGGAATAAAGAATTAGTTAGAGTACATCTTCTATTTGTTTCTTGATTTCTTCTAGCTCAATCTCACTCTTACTTCAGCTCTTTTTGCTTGAAATTGTTAGTTTACTGTTTACAAGTCGGTCTTTATCAGCCATGATTTTCTCAAAAGAACAATGAATAAACTAATTAATTTTATAATTAAACTCTCAATATTGATTCCTTCAATTCATTAATACTTACCGATTAGTTATACGCAATATAAAGAAAATTAAAAAATTATGCACTTAAAATAATCTTTTGAAAGTATATCGAAGTATAACCATATTTTATATACAAAATATACACTATATTTTTGACTTATAAATTATAATTATATAAATTGCCTGCTTAATAGACTTAATAGATTCTTAAGCATTGGAATCTGGAGCGACAAATTATCAATTAATTAATTTAAAATAATTTAACCGACATATTTGAGCAAGTGAATTTATACACGGCCACTTTAAGATTTACATCTCATTATTAAAAATTGCTTTTAATGCTTTGCTCAAGAATTTATCGATTTTTAAATTCAAAAATTATGCAAAATAAAAGTTTGAATATAAAAACAATAAATTTATAGCTTAATGATATTAAAATTGAGATATTTTCCATAAATCGTTATTAAAAACTTCATAAAAAATGAATTACTTCGCTGATCATAAAATTATAAATTAATATACCAACATTAAACTAAGGCAAAAGAACTTAATTAATTTTTTATTCTTACTTTTTTAGTCTAATGATTCTTATTTAAATATATAATGGTGAAGTTCAAATATAGTGATATAATTGAATTAAAAAAAAGTAGAAATCAATTAAATTTTTTTTTCAAATTTTCCATTCTTGGCAACAGCATTCTAAACTCTGAATTTTTATAAATTATTTTAATAATATTTATTTATTTTACAATAATTTTTTATATTGAATAGATTTCTAATTTTAACAAATATATTTACCAAAAATCTTTTTTGGTAAATATATTTGGTAAAATTTTATACTAACAAATAAGATTTATCTTAATAGTTATCGTAATTTTACATTACTTATTTTCATGCAATAAGAAGATTTACAAATTAATATAACTTTATGATTTAATATTTTGAAACATTTTTCTTTTTTACTGAAATGTTATGATAACAACTTTTTATAATATCTTTTAGTTTATATTGATACGAACAGTTTTCTCTTGAATTTGCTTCACGATTGACAATTTCTGATCAACTTTTGATTCTTCAAATAAAGCTTCCTTCTTGTCTGCAGCAGCCATTTAAGCAAAAACTCTTCCTGACATTTAGTCTTAGATATCTTTCCCTCCAAAAGATAGCTTCTCTTCCTCTTCGACAGTTCCGCCAGTCAATAGCTCTGTGTAATCTCTCTCGATCAAACCGACTTATGTTGGCGATAGGTTTTCCTTTTCAACAAAAAACCCAAAGTCAAGTTCTTTGCTGGGTTTTGAAGAATCCCCATGGTGTTGGTCTTCTTCCTACAAGTTCAATTGTTTATCAAATGAAATCTGTGAATTTCCATCGAATCCTTTGG
>ARYC01020297.1:0-15073 GCA_000711775.1 Oxytricha trifallax
TGGAAACAAATTGATCGTCGGAATTCCACATTGTATCTTATAAATTTCACATAATGATCTGATATCAATTTACTTTCAATCTTAAATTTTACTACTCAATTCTTAATATTTGAGAATCGACATAGTTGCAATTCTAAATTCCTGAGGAAATTTCCTTTTCCAAATCTCAAATTTGAAAGATGATTCTCAAATATAAGTCAAATATCTATAAATATAAATAAATAATTTTAAATAAAAAAATTCACATTTTAGCCAAAAATTCTATAAGAAATAATCTAAATTAATTTGTATTGATTTATTTACATACTTATGGATTTATTCTTTTTAATTAAGATTAATTTAATTCTTGACATAAAATTTAAACATACATTAAATCAAAGATATGGCTTATAAAAGTTATAAAATGATGATATTATTACTTATATTTCTAAATTAGCATGAAAAATATAAAAGTTAAGATTTTATTTATAATTTAAAGTATATGAGAAACAGACACTATTTTGACTGTTTAAATGTAAATTTAAATATAATATTTAAAATAAAATTTTAATTTGATAATTTTAGCAGTAATAATGTTCACATACTTATTTATACTCTAACTATAATTAATGTCTGCTGAAAATAAAAATATAATATAGATTTTATATTTTGCTTTATTTAACTATAAATTCTAAAATAAATTATTTTGGCTTAAAATAAATATCTCTGATTAAGATAATTTTATATATAAAAGTTCATAATATAAGTCATTTTATAAAATATGCTTCAATTGCTTTAAATAAATATAAGTAAAAATAAATAAATTAACATAGGATTTTTAATTTTAGTATGATAATTGATAATATACTTACTTTTAATATTTATCAGAGATCTATTTAAAATTTGAGATTTACAATTTTATAAACTTATTGCAATCAGGTTCTTGTGTGTATTAATTTATGTATATTTTCAATATTTTATCAAATTGATTTGAGATTGCATTGTAGTATTTGTGTTGTTACAAACAAATGTTTTGTAAATTTTTAATTGATTCTTTAATTGCAAATAGATTATGTTGTAGAATATTTGAAATTTATATATTGCTTTTACAATTCCAATTAGCAATTCAATCATTCTGAATTTACTTTGTCCCATAGTTAAGCCTAAAAAAATTAAAAATTTTTAAATTTCAAAAGTACGAAAAAACTGGATCCAAAGAGTTTGGTACCTAGAAGAACACTGCTCACTGATCAGGTGAGCTGCTATAAGCAACTATTCTCTCAAGGGGGGTAACTTACGTTCTGCTCGTTACATTGTAGCTTAGAACTTGGTATTTAACACAAGTCTATTCTGGAGGCTACAACAAACTCTGAGTTTACGTATTTACGCTGCCCTCGGGTCGGCATTACCAAACTCTTAGGGGAATATAACTACGATTCAAAGAGACTTTACTTACCAAATTATTATGAATTGATAGAATTTTATTAATTATTTGTAGTTTATTTATTATTAAATTATTTGTAAATGGATTACAAAGTTGGAGCTGAAAATTTTGCTTGTGTTGAGAATTATTAATAAATTAAATTATTTGAGTTAATTTTTATTTCATTTTTTATTTTATCTTAATTAACAAACTTTCTTTTAAAGTAAGTTAATTTTAACTTTTCTATTATTATAGGACTCCACTCTACAGAAGTTTCAATACTTATGAAACTTATTTTACAAAATTTAGGGTGAATTAAGGTTCAATTCTCGAACCAGTTAGGGCCTCCAGGAAAACTTTATTTTCCTTATTAATTTAAAATAAATTTAAATTATTTTTTATTTAAAAAATTAAAATGTTTTACTATACATTTTTTATTAATAACCACTTTTATTTTATTATTATATCTCAATATTAGTTTACAAATTTATATAAATTTCTAATGTTCTTAAAATTGGAATCATACCTAGTTATTTGATAAATGCTTTAACATTTATCATTCAGCAATACTGTATCCATGTAAATTTGGTTATCAAATAATTTTTTAGATTAAATCAGAATAAATTTATATTAAAATTATCATTTTTCATTGCTTTATTTCATTATATAAAGCAAAAAGCCTATTAATTACTATTTATAAAAATTAAATATATTTATTTGAATTTAAATTAAAACTTAATTTCATTTTATTTATTTCTATATAAGTTTACATATGTATATTTAACAATTGTAAATAATACTTGAAATCAATTTAATTGAAGCTTATTTGTAAAAATATAATAAATTTCTTATAGGAAATGTTCTTTAATTAATTTTATATTTTATTTAAATTTTTTCTTGTTCAAATACAAATGAATAGTAAAGTTAGCTTATTAAATCAAAAGCTTTTATGAGAAATAAAACTATAAGAAATCTTGATAAAATGAAATAAGTCTAAAAAGGAAAAGTTTGACATAAGTTTTAAGTGAAAAATTTTATTATAAAAAAACTTTAAGTATTTTCAAGTTTGATTTTGATTTATCATTCTTATAAAGCTTACTTAAGACTTAAGTTCAAATCTTCTTATATAGTCACAAGTCTTTAAGTGAGATAGATTCCAAAGCAGCAGTTAAGACATGATAGTAGCATCTCCTAACAAGATTTTGATTAATCCTACTTATATTCATTCCAAGCTCTTTCATAAAGGCGGCCCAATAACCTCTATAAATGTTAACTCATCAAAACTTACTTTGATTAAGCTCTTGTTTCAAAGGATTCAAGTCTCTATTCTTAATCCAAGAGTACATAAGCTCTGCAGGAGCTAGCCTGTAATGATAAGGCCCAAGAAACATGAGCAGTAATTTGAGATTGTCATACTTTGCCATTACTTCTTAAGATCTGTGATAGGGAGCGTTATCAATCATGATAACAGTATTCTTCCTCCACTCCAAATCTATATCATCTAAAGTAAGTGCAAGCTTGCACAAGAAGTACATAAATGAGTGTTGATTAGTTCTTCCCCTGTTCACAGTATAGAACAACTCTCCAGTACTTGACACTCCAATAATCAAGTTCATTTGACTAAGCCTCTAAGATTTTGTAACCCTATTCTTAACATAAGGAGCTGTCCAGCCTCTTCTTCTCTCATCAGTCTAGTGCAATACTGATTCATCTATGTTAATAATTCTCCTACCTTCACTTAGAAAGAGTATGAATTGTTAGGCTGCATACTAGCGTTGAAGCTTACTACTGTTATTGTTATGAAGGTTCGTTATCTACTTAACTTACTTGTATGTCATCATTAGTTCATTCTTAAGGAACCTTCGAATCATCTACTTAGAACAGTGAAGCTGGATCTTTGACACTAAGCTTTTCTGTATATCTGATATTTAGATAGGCACTTAGTCATAAGTAAGCATATTCACTATATGAGTGCGAGCTCTGCTGTGCAGCTTCTTATACTTGCCTCTATTAACTTACTTAAGATTCCAAAAGTTTGCTTTTTTTAAGGGATTGTTAAGGTACCTTCTTAACTTATAGTATGAAATGCCAAGCCTCTTCATAATCTGCTAGCAGTTTAGCTTTTCAGACATCCTTAGTCTTTGAGATTCCTGAGCCAGCTTTAGCTCTTTTTGCTGCTGCTCCTTTTCTTTCCTCATGATCTTGAGTTATCTTCGAGGCACTATAGCTTAAAGCTAAGTATGCTATCCAAAGACTGGAAGTGAGTCTTTCATTTTATGGTTCTCTAATACTTTCTATTCTAATTCCTTCATATCTATTAAAGGGGCTCTTTCGAGCATACCTTAAGGTTCTAATTCTGATTAGGTATAGTCAGTGTAGATCTCAAGTGTGATCTGGCCAAGAGTCTATATTTAGTGGCCATCTAGTAACGATTCCTTAAATCCTCCTAGTTTACTTACTCTATAGGTTTCCTTAGGATCAATAATAAAGCCTTTGAAATTCAAAGATTCTAATGAATCTTCCAGATCATAGTAGTAGTTAAGCATCTCTCTTTTACTTACAGTCTCTATCTCAACATCAGCAACTGTAATGTTCCTTTAGTATAACATATTGGTTGTTATGTAATCTGCAGTATTGCTTTCATCATCTGTTTCACTACTTGAGCTTCGCTCACTATCTGAACTACTAGAGCTTTTATCTTCTTCCTCTTATTGGAAAAATTCAACCAGCTTAGACTATCTCTTTTTAGAACTTGATTCCATAAGTTCAGTGCTTAATTTCCTAATAATGAATTACTTTGGTGCTGGTAGGAAATCCGCATGCGGAAATCGGATCATGCTGAAGGCATTTCATAATAGTGAAAATGACTATCTCATTGTAGTAACAGTGCTGTCTTTATGAGCCAATATTTGGCTATTTAAAACGGCTGATGGCACCCTCCTATTAGAATTTAATGAACCAAGCGTAACTTACTGGCATCAATGTTTAAGACCTAGCTTAGAAGTGCAAAAGCAAGAAAGAGCTCTACAACTTTCTCATCCAGGATTGTCGGGCCTTCTTACCCAAGCCTGATTCAACCAACATTTACTTCTTCAAGTCCATCATAAGAGCAAAGAAGGAGGTAAGCATCTCTCCTTAATTGTAACCGTCTTCTTAGTACATCAGAAGAGAAGACGTCAAAGTGTCCGCAGTGCCTCACATAGAGGGACTTACAGTCCAGGACTTCCTCGATTATGCGAGAGACATCCCCAGACTACTCAACTTTCTTCCTGATGAGCGAGACTGGGTCCACTTAGACAGGCAATGGATCTGTGATTTGCTCTATGCCTTAGACACCGACGGTGTCACCAACATGATTCACGATGCAATGCTTTAACGGAAAGAAAGGCTTGAGCAAAGCAGAGACCTAGTCATTGAAATGAGACCTGAATTTGTTGACGCACTCTCTAGATGCCTCAGCTTCAGCAGTAAGTTTACTCTCTTTACATTTCCTTTGTAGCCGAGAGAGGCAAAGCTGTGAATCTCATGAAGGACTCATCTAAAAGAAAGAGAACAAGAGATGAAATTGAAGAGGTGAAAGATTATGAGACAGCCTTGAAGTCAGACAGGCAGCTCTTTCTATAAGAAACTAAGAGGCTGAAGCAAGAGCATGATAACTTGGAAAGTGAAGTACTTGACTTACGCAAAATGAAGGAGCAAGTTATGCAAGACTTCGGCTCTCAGAATCTGGAAGGGCAGGTGCAGAACTTCAGCCTTTGACTTCTGCTGGTCTCTATTCTCATCCATTCTCTGAACACTACTAATAGAAAGAGTTAGAATATGGTGAATTCTTTTAGAAATTAAGCTTTAAAATCATCTTCTTTTTAACCCCTCTCTTTAGGGGTTCCTATGATCTATATCACTTTTCAAGTTTCTCTTTTAATTTGAAGCCTTCTTCAACCAGGCTTCCATACTTTCTTCGACCTCTTCATGCTCCTTGTAAGTTTCACTAAAAGACTTGTCTCTGCAACTCCTCCTTACAAGTATAACTCACTTTTCAACTAAGTCCTTAATCTGCTCTGCCTTCTCATAAGCCTTCCTACTTCTCTTATTAGTCTATTTCTTTCCTTCCTTGCTCTTCGATCTTTCTCTGTCTGGCTCTTAAGTGATCTCCTCATATTGGCGCCTCACGCCGTTTTTGAAGATCTTCTCAACTTCACTAATAGGCTTGTCTTAGAGCTCAGGGTTCTGGCTCATCTTCTCTACAATGAATTCTATGATAGAAGGTTAATAGAACCCTAATTTACTTTGAGTGTCTGGCTCTTCAGGCACAGCTTCAGTTTTCATTTCCTCTTCAAAGGCCTTCTTTGCTTCCTCGATATCCTTTTTGGCTCCTATGAAAGAACTTTCTACTTTTTCGACTATCTTCTCCACTATAGCCTTTACAACTGCAACTTAATGATCGATGGCTATAATCTATTCAGAAGGAACTTCGGGCTCCTTTGCTTGATCAATAATATCCATATCAATAGCTTCTTATTTGTCTTACAAATTTAATTATACTTCATTGAACTTTTTGTCTAATATAAGGTCGATCTCATTCTACTCTACGTAAAGAAGCTACTCAGCACTATCTTTGGAGTTGAGTCTATACAAAACTCTTTGCCATCTGCCCTTAGTATTAAGTCTTCCAATTCTTCCTATAATCTGCTCTTCATACCTTTTAGAGAAGACATCTGCGATGATGAGGTAAGAACCTCCGTTCTAGTTGATTTCATCATTCGTCTGAATGTCAGTCCCTCTTCCATGAGCTTCATTCAGCAAGTATATTCCATATTCCTTTTTCGCATTCTTCATTAAGTATCTGCCTTCAATCATGGATTCGATATTGGCGGCTTGCCCTCTGCTTAAACTTGTGAAGTCGTAGCCCGATCTCAAAAGGCCTATCTCTATTGCATTATAGTTAGTTGAAGCCACTATTAGAACTGGGGAGTGGCTTAGCTGCTCTATTATAATTTCTTTGATCTTAGCCAAGTAATCACTCTAATTAGTGCTCACAAACACATCCGGGTATTGAGTCTTTTTATTTCCCTAGAGTTTATCAAGAGTGGGAAATACTACAGGTGTAGCTTGAAAAGCTAGCTTTAAACAGTTCTCTTCAGTAAAAGAGAGATTGCTTCCAGAAAATCCTATCACTTTATGAGCTTGCTGAAAGTACTCAAGAGAGTTGATTATGGTATCAACAGAGCCATCAAACATAATCCAGTCGTACTCGTCCACTAATACGTAGCTTTGCTACCATACACTAACAGCCTTGCTGTTCTTTTGCATCTTCTTTAATTAGGGCTAAGTGTAGAAATAGATGCCAGTATCTTTGGCAAAGAAGTTTAGATTGCAATTAAGCTACATTGCTTTAATGACTCTCTAGTATCGTTTGAAGTCTCTTTGCACTAAGTGCTCATTCTTGCTGAGTATAAAGACTGATCTTTAAGTTTTAAGAGCAATAAGGATTGCTAAAGCAATGCATATTAGGGTCTTCCCATTGCCAATACCAAAATGAATGAAGTGATTGCTGTTAAGGTTGTCACAGATATAGTTTAAACATAAGACCTGAGAGCAGTAGAATTTGAAGCCTAAATTTTACTCCAAAGTTTCTAATTCGGCACTTACTCTTAAGAGTTCCTCTGGAGACCTGCTATTGAATCTGGATGCTACTTGGTTTTATAAGTTCTCATTCTTGAATAGCTAAAGAAGGTCATTAACAGCCTTTTCAGAGAAGGCTTCCATAGTCCTTGGCAATTGCATTATTCTATCAAGGTCAGAGAAGTCACAGTTTAGACAGTTGTCAATAGTGTGAATGCTTAACTATACATTTTTCTCGACTTGCGCATTCACAATCAACTACTATACTTTCCTGATTTGTTCAATCTTCCCTACCCATTATTGATCTCTGCTTTGCAGTCTTAAAGCAAGGCCTTTCATAAAATGCACCATTGAGACTTTGTCGATGACTTCTTGCTTTTATAAGAAGGTTGCCCTTGTTGAAGATATGTAGTCTTTTAAAGACTCTAAGTTAGGGGCAGAGCATAAGGCACATATTCTTACAAAGTACTCTGTATACTCTACAGGAATGTCTCTTATAAGGTTCAATCCACAGTCTTGCTTAAGCAAGATAATAAAAGGCACGTTCATTATAAAGAAGGAATTTGGTATTAGTTTGATGACCTAAGGGTCAATTGAAAAGTAGTGCCATGTTTAAGCCAAAAGCTGAATGATGCCTGGATTAGAGTCGTTTAGCTTCAAGACTATAGCAAGCTGCTTACTTAGACATGTTGCCTCAGTAATAAAGACCAAGTTGGCTAAGCCTATAGCTTGTCTAGCATTGGGTGACCTTATAAGTAAGAGAATTGCTTCTTATATTAAGTTCTCTTCTGGCTGATATTTTTCCCCTGTATAGTAACTGAGGGCAGCCAAGAAGATACGAGCCTTGGAGTCTTAGTCTAGCTTTTAGTTACTTGAGATCAACTCTGTAATTAAATAGAAGAGCCCTTGGTTCACTTAGGGTTCATTTGCCATCTCAAAGTGCTAAAGGAACGAAAAGAGTGATTGGGTGTTGCGGGCCATTATATCTTGAAGGATCTGTTCCTTTTATTAATAATTTGATTATTTGAAACTTTCAAAGTGCTTGACCAACATCTCATGGCCAATGATTGAGCCATAGTTAATAACCAGCTAAGGTAAGGGTCTTGGAGCTTGCATTGATTCACTTGCTAAGCTCACAGTAGTCTGGAACTCACTCACCTTCATTTCCTCGTTTGAGAGGGAGTGGTTAAGATTTTCAGAGACCAGTGACTTGGTATCACTGCTGTTCTTGGCTTTCTTGCTTTTGTTATTGTTTATAAACTTTCTCACAACGTTCTTAAAATCCCATGTCTTTTAATAGCCTTTGAAATCCTCCTGATACAACAGGAGACTCAAATCATAGTTGTTTAAATGTAGGAATTCCTTTGCTCTATTGATTTTGACGCTATCTTGGGCTCCCTTGTACTCAGCTTTAATGCCCTTCACTTTGCCGCCCTCATCAATATTAGCCTTGGCTTCAAGATTTTCAAAAATCCGATCACCCTGCTCAAGAAGTTGAGCTAACTATTCATTTGAATTATCATTCCTTAACTCTAATATAGGTGCTTAGTAAAGGAAAAAAGCTTACCAGGGCTTCGTTCTTCAATCTATAGGGGAAAAGACTCAGCAAGCTGATCCCGCTCTTGGGCTGGATTCATGGTATTTTTAAGTTTTGATTATAGTATTATATACTGGATTTTTAAATTTAATAGGTGGATTATTAAAAAATACCACTGGATTCTTCAAATTTACTATAAGAAAAACCTCTCTCCTTCACTTATCCAGTGGATTTAAAGAGCTACAGCCCGCAAACCAGTTCAAATGCATTGCTTATGTTAATACGAACATATAAAGGTGAAAAAAGTAGGCTTGCAAGAAATGGCTGATCCGCCATGGGTCTTTTGAATGCTTTTCGAGTCTGGCCTCATTGAAAATTGGCTTTTTGGAAAAATCGAAAAATCCGAGGGCCTAATGGCGAATTCAACCCTATACTGTTCATAACGTACATATAACCAGTAGAAATGTGCAGTGAAAGTAGAATGGAAAGCAAAGGCACTCGTTTTCGAAAATCGAGGTCATGGTTGAAGGGGGTCCAGACTGGCTTTGGATTCTAGACTTCAGACTGGATTTTAGACCCTATAAGAGGGGGAGTTTATACTAAAGTTGAATTTTTTCAAAAAGTAGTTGGGAAAGCTACTGGATTTTATGGACATATGGACTAAGTATAGAATAAGGAACACTTTCAACAATATATGATCACTAGAACACTCAAACTGCATTTAGCAGCATTCTTAAAGACTCTCTTTCTAAGACTCTTGAATTGGCCCTCTCATAATAAGTTAAATTGTGAAGTTTGGAATTTCGCTATTTATCGATATTAAATCATCACTATACCAACTTATAGATTCATCACGCATATATGTATTGGGGTTTATGTATTGGGGTTTTGGGGTTTATATATATCTGCTATAGTTCGATTTTTGATTATTATCACTACAATAATGCATGTGCTTCTTTAATATCATTACAACCAATTATATATAGAGCAATATTTTAAATATCATCAAGAAAGTCATTATTTTTGATTTAGTCTTCTTTGAGAGATATATTATAATCCTCCTATACTTTTCAATGATTAATTAGCATGACTTATGTAATTATCTTTATAAGCTTGGCTTAAATCTGTGGCATTTATTATCAAATAAATGCAACAAATACTGTAGTTTAAAATAGTAAAGTATCAGACATTAATAAACATTACCACTTTACAAAGTGATATTATAATAAAAGAAATGAATTTATTCACAGAATTAAAAATTCAAATCTTAACATTCGAATGAACCTGATAATTTAATAGACAGTAATTCAAATTTACAGAGTCCTACATTTTATATTATATAAAAAATAGCATAAATTTAAATTTGAAAATTTATAAAAGATCTGTAACTCTAAAGAAAAACTTCATATTAAATAATTTTAGTTTAACAGCCATTTATAATGCAATTTATTAGCTTATTTATTCAAATCTTTAATTAAATTTAAATACCAATATAAATCTAGAATAAAAGATCCTTTAAAATATTTACGACAGGAATCACACTATAGTTATTTTTAAAAAAAAATTAAGAAGAGTTAAATTACAACAGATGCAATATTTTAGGCAATTTAATCCCGAAGTATAAACTTTAAATAGAATAAATAACTCCATTAGTCGTATTTTTAGTCGAATTTAAGAGAAATCAAAAAATAATCATGATTTAATTGGGGATCTTAACTATAAAAACTTTCTCAAGTCAAGGTAATGTAATGTAATGTTATTTGAGATTATAAATAGGGTGATTATATTTTAATTTTAAATATGGAATTTATAAATTAGATATATATATATATATTGCCTTTTCTTCTTTAACCATCGGACTTGGTGAAATACAGCCAGAA
Organism: Oxytricha trifallax; assembly: GCA_000711775.1. Classification (NCBI taxonomy): domain Eukaryota; phylum Ciliophora; class Spirotrichea; order Sporadotrichida; family Oxytrichidae; genus Oxytricha; species Oxytricha trifallax. The sequence continues at coordinate 10,442 of ARYC01020297.1, forward strand.
GTACTTACTTTTTTTGGTACTAATGGAGCGCCTTTAGAGTTGAGTTAGGCCAAGCACGTTTTATTGACAGTGCCAGAGATGAGCTTCTAATTTTCATTTTTTTCAATTTTTTTGGCCATTATCCTTGCCTTTGTCATCATCGTCATTGTTGATTTAACTACTCAAATCACATTACATTTAAATAACTCCATTATTATATATTTTATTAGTATAAAGGCTATATGCTGAAATAAAAAAAGTGTAGAATAACAAATATACAATTTTTTTTAAAATGGTGATATATTAAGGTATCTATAAATAAATTGAATAAATCACACTCATGAAAATGTCATAATCTTTTAGTATGAGTGAATTTTCAATATGATAAATAGTTTGTTTGCAACGAGATAACAATTCATGTAGTCTTTCAACCTGTGGATCTTATTATTGACTTCCTGAAACTATCTGACTTAATTAGACATTTTGCTGTTAATTAACTGAATAGTTTGTTAATTATTAATATCTGAGCTTAATTTCAAATTATTCTTAATTTTATGCATTTATTATCTTTAGTAATAGTAGATATTGATAACAATAATGCGCTAAATTAGAGAGGAATAACTAAATCCAAGAAAATAGAGTAAATGTATGACACTTTCTCATGACTATCAAGAAATTTACATGAATTATAAAAGCTTACAAATAGAAGTTATTCATTATATAAATATAGTCTAGAGAATGTTATTCAAATATTATATAAATTGTCTAAATAATAGGCGAAAGCTAACCAGCTTTAGTAGATTAGTATTTAAGCTTGAAAAAGGAACAAAAAGAAAAAAAAATCAGAATCCTCTGTTTATTGGTGAATCTGTTAAAAATTCATAAATATAAACAATAATGTAATAAGACTATAAATTTATTTTAATTATTAAATATTTAAATGAAACTTATAACCCATAGAGCTCTTAGAAGTATAATATCCCATTTTTTATAATCTAAAAAATATATAGATTTTATAATTTATTATATATAAGTTATTAATTAGATTACAAAAGTAAAAGAGAAAACAAAGAATAAAATTTATTATAATGTTTAACAACTAATAATAATAATAATCAATGCTACATAATAGTTTTTTAATACAATTGGAATTCTAATAAATCATATCATTTATAATAGCCTAATATATTTGAACTTTTATTTACCAAATATAAACAAATGAAAAATTTGACTTATCATTAGAAAAGAAGAGTAATTTCATACTTTATATGATTGATAGAAATCATCAAATTTCCATTTAATAATGACATTTCAAAGTCCGCTGGTGTGGTCAATTGAAATGATTACCCAAAAAGATAAGAAAATAAGAACTAACAATGCTTGTTTATGCACTGACTTATCCCAATATTATTATATATTTCTCTTTTTATATTAAAAAGCAAAACAACCATTTAGTTTCTTATAAAGGCAAATTAATTACTCTCTATTATGAGCAACTTATATAACAACTCTATGTATTAACGAGAAACAACTTAATGATATTGAAAATCGATAACTATGCATCCACTACTTCCATTTAAATGACTGATTCGTAATTGTAATTTTTTGTTAAGGACACTTCAGTTATCATTTATAGTTCAGTAGCTATATAAATTAGAATCCAAAGAAAAAGAAAATTACAATCATGATAATGAAGTTAATGTAGTTGAAAGCGATGTTGACATTCATAAATATAGAGATGGAACAAAAGAAGATGATGAAATTGTTATTAACGATGATAGTGGCATTGATAGATTTACATTTGGTACAAAACAATTTATATAAAAATAATATCAAAGAAATCCTATATGATATAAAGATTTGATAATTGCCACAAAAATCGGATTAGAAAAGTAGATTTTAATATAGTATAATACAGTATAGTGTGTTCCACTTAAAAATTTCTAAATTCCTTGTATTGCATATTCGTATAATAGATTAATTCGCAATAAATGGGCTTTCAAACATGGTTTAGGCTTCGAGATGAAAGGGAATAAAAAATAACAAATACTAAAAGTAATTAATAACAATTTCTATCGTTCTAGGCAAGTGTATTCTAAATACCACTGTGAAAAGAACAGTGGCACATTCTCAGAATGTGAGTTATTAAGAAGACTCTCCTATCATTTCTTTTATTAAATAAAATTTCTAAGAATGTCACTGGTGAACAGGCGATATAATATTTACAGAGCTTTTGTTTCATTATTGCCACTTATATTTCTTACCATTTTTAAATCAAATTTTTCTAAATATTTCTTCTTTGCAAAACTGTATGTTTATTTTATTATTAATAATGTTAGTTTAGTAATCAATTTTCTATGAGCAATAATTTAAATCAAGAACTTTTCTCAACAAACCTTCAAGTTCAGTTTTTACTCCAAAAATATAAGTTTCTCTCTTTAAAGTCATTATTATCCTTGTTCCTCAATTCTCTTGTATAACTGAATAAATTGAGTTTTTATAATGATATGAATATTTGTGGGAATATTTGAATAAATAAGAACCACTACGCATACCATATAAAGGCTGATTAATAACATATGGATTGAGAAACGATGATTATTACCATTGGGTTTATGTTAAAGATATATTGCCACATCTTATAACGCCTGATGACTTGATGAATATGTAGAGATGAATCTAATTTGAAATTTTTTCTTGATTAACAGTTTAAATTAAGACAAAGAACAAAGGAACCCAGATTAATTTGTCTATATAAATGATAAACACAATTATCATTGTCTTTAACTTATAAAAAGCATTAAAATGCGCACTTTTTATCTCACATTTAATAAAATAATAAGCAGATCATTAATATAGGATATAGGTCTGAGTACAGAGTCCTATTGAAATTTAATTGCTCTGTCTCATCTTTATGTAATTAAAGCATTGATATGTCAGCTTGAAAAAGTGAGAAAGTGAAATAATTAGTTGGTTAATATACTTGTTTTAATTATCTTTTTTATTTGATATCTAAACCTAAGTATTCTATATATTTTTACAAAGATATGAAACCTAAAATTATACTTTAATTTTGGCTTCTCTGCCTATGAAATCTTTTAATAAATCCACATTATGACCTAATCAATTATTCAACTAAGAACATTAGGAGATTGTTCCTTATGCCTCATCATTTATCTCAATTTATATAGGTAATCTTCAATTTGATATATTTGGGGCAGGTAGATGAAATGAACAAATTTACATTTTATATTTTAAGTTTTTAGTTCTTGTCTATATCATCAAGGAATGATTAAAATTTGTTATATAGTGTTACTATCATTCTCTTGGGCTAAATATACCCTGGTTTATCATGTGCTAGCATTATGATACAATTACCTTAAATTGCTGAAAATTATGTTAATTATTAATAATAATAATACTAATATGATCACATAAAGGTCTTTGGGGACCCCCGATCTTATATATATATATATATATATATATATAAGGGTCAAGTCCTTAAGGTAAAATTCAATATCTATTGTCTTCTGACTTTTTGTGTTCTTTTTAGATTGATTCTTATCTCTTTTAACTTTGTCTCTATCACTGTAGTTACATCTGGATTGTAGTCTATTTTACATATTTCTATTATGAAACTCTATATTCTTGTTGCTAGTTTTGATAGGTTTGATCTGAGCTCTGTTTTATCAATCTGAATATGAGAAGATGTTTTTCAGTTCGTTTCATTTTCTTTGCCACATTTGCATTTAACTGGTTTACCAAAAGCTTTGGGTTAGTGATGAATTAGGATTATTAGCGAATTGGGCATATATATAGCAAACATTTTTGCTCTGTAGTATAAAGTTTTTTAATTGCTTGCTATATCCGTTAGCAGTGCGTTTGAGAAATGAATGATTGTTTGCAAAAGTATTTCGATCTCCAATCGTTTTATATAACATAGTGGTCGGAGACTTCTAGTTCATTATTTTTCTTAGATTGATGAGATTATTTAAAGGTCCTCTAGGAAGAGAGAGTAGTTAAAAGTTTTATTCTATTTGGATAGAAGACTTTGAGAAAATAGTCTCCTCTCTAAATGAAGGCTGATGCTCCCCTTTTTTATAGCTCCCTCATCTCTTATATATAATGTTGTTTAGCTGCCGCTATAATAGATGTTAGTTTGGTATTGACTCTTGAGATAAACCCTTTAGTAGAAGTAGTCATCAATTTTAAATCTGTTTAAGTAAGAAAATTTTTATTAGCTATGTAGCTCACTTATGATCTCCTCAAAGATTTTAGTTGGGTGTTTGCTAATATTAAGTCCAAAGTATCTAAATATATTCTTGTATTAGGACATGTTAAAAAAGTCGATTTTTTAGGCACTTATATCGACGAATTTGTCATCGTTTTTAACTAGTCTATATATCTTGAAATGTTACCTTACTTTTTATTTGATGTCATCAATATTGTCTCCTGGATCAAATTTAAATGCTATATCATCAGCATATACTTTGAATTTCTTTCTTACCTTAAACTTATACTTAACATCAAATGTTCTTATTGAATTATCAAGTTGTAGAACAAAAACCAGAGGTGAGGTTTTTGCTCCTTATGATACTCCCTTACTAATTGATATTTTTGTTCCTTGCCAATATAAATGGTATGGTTATAATA
>ARYC01020298.1:0-32229 GCA_000711775.1 Oxytricha trifallax
GACAGGCAATGGATCTGCGATTTGCTCTATACCTTTGACACCGACGGTGTCACCAACATGATTCACGATGCAATGCTTTAACGAAAAGAGAGGCTTGAGCAAAGCAGAGACCTAGTCATTGAAAAGAGACCTGAATTTGTTGACGCACTCTCTAGATGCCTCAGCTTCAGCAGTAAGTTTACTCTCTTTACATTTCCTTTGTAGCCGAGAGAGGCAAAGCTGTGAATCTCATGAAGGACTCATCGAAAAGAAAGAGAACAAGAGATGAAATTGAAGAGGTGAAAGATTATGAGACAGCCTTGAAGTCAGACAGGCAGCTCTTTCTATAAGAAACTAAGAGGCTGAAGCAAGAGCATGATAACTTGGAAAGTGAAGTACTTGACTTACGCAAAATGAAGGAGCAAGTTATGCAAGACTTCGGCTCTCAGAATCTGGAAGAGCAGGTGCAGAACTTCAGCTTGACTTCTGCTGGTCTCTATTCTCATCCATTCTCTGAACACTACTAATAGAAAGAGTTAGAATATGGTGAATTCTTTTAGAAATTAAGCTTTAAAATCATCTTCTTTTTAACCCCTCTTTAGGGGTTCCTATGATCTATATCACTTTTCAAGTTTCTCTTTTAATTTGAAGCCTTCTTCAACCAGGCTTCCATACTTTCTTCGACCTCTTCATGCTCCTTGTAAGTTTCACTAAAAGACTTGTCTCTGCAACTCCTCCTTACAAAAATAACTCACTTTTCAACTAAGTCCTTAATCTGCTCTGCCTTCTCATAAGCCTTCCTACTTCTCTTATTAGTCTATTTCTTTCCTTCCTCGCTCTTCGATCTTTCTCTGCCTGGCTCTTAAGTGATCTCCTCATATTGGCGCCTCACGCCGTTCTTGAAGATCTTCTCAACTTCACTAATAGGCTTGTCTTAGAACACAGGGTTCTGGCTCATCTTCTCTACAATGAATTCTATGATAGAAGGTTAATAGAACCCTAATTTACTTTGAGTGTCTGGCTCTTCAGCCACAGCTTCAGTTTTCATTTCCTCTTCAGAGGCCTTCTTTGCTTCCTCGATATCCTTTTTGGCTCCTATAAAAGAACTTTCTACTTTTTCGACTATCTTCTCCACTATAGCCTTTACAACTGCAACTTAATGATCGATGGCTATAATATATTCAGAAGGAACTTCGGGCTCCTTTGCTTGATCAATAATATCCATATCAATAGCTTCTTATTTGTCTTACAAATTAAATTATACTTCATTGAACTTTTTGTCTAATATAAGGTCGATCTCATTCTACTCTTCATAAAGAAGCTACTCAGCACTATCTTTGGAGTTGAGTCTATACAAAACTCTTTGCCATCTGCCCTTAGTATTAAGCCTTCCAATTCTTCCTATAATCTGCTCTTCAGACCTTTTAGAGAAGACATCTGCGATTATGAGGTAAGAACCTCCGTTCTAGTTGATTTCATCATTCGTCTGAATGTCAGTCCCTCTTCCATGAGCTTCATTCAGCAAGTATATTCCATATTCCTTTTTCGCATTCTTCATTAAGTATCTGCCTTCAATCATGGATTCGATATTGGCGGCTTGCCCTCTGCTTAAACTTGTGAAGTCGTAGCCCGATCTCAAAAGGCCTATCTCTATTGCATTATAGTTAGTTGAAGCCACTATTAGAACTGGGGAGTGGCTTAGCTGCTCTATTATAATTTCTTTGATCTTAGCCAAGTAATCACTCTAATTAGTGCTCACAAACACATCCGGGTATTGAGTCTTTTTATTTCCCTAGAGTTTATCAAGAGTGGGAAATACTACAGGTGTAGCTTGAAAAGCTAGCTTTAAACAGTTCTCTTCAGTAAAAGAGAGATTGCTTCCAGAAAATCCTATCACTTTATGAGCTTGCTGAAAGTACTCAAGAGAGTTGATTATAGTATCAACAGAGCCATCAAACATAATCCAGTCGTACTCGTCCACTAATACGTAGCTTTGCTACCATACACTCACAGCCTTGCTGTTCTTTTGCATCTTCTTTATAATTAGGGCTAAGTGTAGAAAAAGATGCCAGTATCTTTGGCAAAGAAGTTTAGATTGCAATTAAGCTACATTGCTTTAATGACTCTCTAGTATCGTTTGAAGTCTCTTTGCACTAAGTGCACATTCTTGCTGAGTATAAAGACTGATCTTTAAGTTTTAAGAGCAATAAGGATTGCTAAAGCAATGCATATTAGGGTCTTGCCATTGCCAATACCAAAATGAATGAAGTGATTGCTGTTAAGGTTGTCACAGATATAGTTTAAACATAAGACCTGAGAGCAGTAGAATTTGAAGCCTAAATTTTACTCCAAAGTTTCTAATTCGGCACTTACTCTTAAGAGTTCCTCTGGAGACCTGCTATTGAATCTGGATGCTACTTGGTTTTATAAGTTCTCATTCTTGAATAGCTAAAGAAGGTCATTAACAGCCTTTTCAGAGAAGGCTTCCATAGTCCTTGGCAATTGCATTATTCTATCAAGGTCAGAGAAGTCACAGTTTAGACAGTTGTCAATAGTGTGAATGCTTAACTATACATTTTTCTCGACTTGCGCATTCACAATCAACTACTATACTTTCCTGATTTGTTCAATCTTCCCTACCCATTATTGATCTCTGCTTTGCAGTCTTGAAGCAAGGCCTTTCATAAAATGCACCATTGAGACTTTGTCGATGACTTCTTGCTTTTATAAGAAGGTTGCCCTTGTTGAAGATATGTAGTCTTTTAAAGACTCTAAGTTAGGGGCAGAGCATAAGGCACATATTCTTACAAAGTACTCTGTATACTCTACAGGAATGTCTCTTATAAGGTTCAATCCACAGTCTTGCTTAAGCAAGATAATAAAAGGCACGTTCATTATAAAGAAGGAATTTGGTATTAGTTTGATGACCTAAGGGTCAATTGAAAAGTAGTGCCATGTTTAAGCCAAAAGCTGAATGATGCCTGGATTAGAGTCGTTTAGCTTCTAGACTATAGCAAGCTGCTTACTTAGACATGTTGCCTCAGTAATAAAGACCAAGTTGGCTAAGCCTATAGCTTGTCTAGCATTGGGTGACCTTATAAGTAAGAGAATTGCTTCTTATATTAAGTTCTCTTCTGGCTGATATTTTTCCCCTGTATAGTAACTGAGGGCAGCCAAGAAGATACGAGCCTTGGAGTCTTAGTCTAGCTTTTAGTTACTTGAGATCAACTCTGTAATTAAATAGAAGAGCCCTTGGTTCACTTAGGGTTCATTTGCCATCTCAAAGTGCTAAAGGAACGAAAAGAGTGATTGGGTGTTGCGGGCTATTATATCTTGAAGGATCTGTTCCTTTTATTAATAATTTGATTATTTGAAACTTTCAAAGTGCTTGACCAACATCTCATGGCCAATGATTGAGCCATAGTTAATAACCAGCTAAGGTAAGGGTCTTGGAGCTTGCATTGATTCACTTGCTAAGCTCACAGTAGTCTGGAACTCACTCACCTTCATTTCCTCGTTTGAGAGGGAGTGGTTAAGATTTTCAGAGACCAGTGACTTGGTATCACTGCTGTTCTTGGCTTTCTTGCTTTTGTTATTGTTTATAAACTTTCTCACAACGTTCTTAAAATCCCATGTCTTTTAATAGCCTTTGAAATCCTCCTGCTACAACAGGAGACTCAAATCATAGTTGTTTAAATGTAGGAATTCCTTTGCTCTATTGATTTTGACGCTATCTTGGGCTCCCTTGTACTCAGCTTTAATGCCCTTCACTTTGCCGCCCTCATCAATATTAGCCTTGGCTTCAAGATTTTCAAAAATCCGATCACCCTGCTCAAGAAGTTGAGCTAACTATTCATTTGAATTATCATTCCTTAACTCTAATATAGGTGCTTAGTAAAGGAAAAAAGCTTACCAGGGCTTCGTTCTTCAATCTATAGGGGAAAAGACTCAGCAAGCTGATCCCGCTCTTGGGCTGGATTCATGGTATTTTTAAGTTTTGATTATAGTATTATATACTGGATTTTTAAATTTAATAGGTGGATTATTAAAAAATACCACTAGATTCTTCAAATTTACTATAAGAAAAACCTCTCTCCTTCACTTATCCAGTGGATTTAAAGAGCTACAGCCCGCAAACCAGTTCAAATGCATTGCTTATGTTAATACGAACATATAAAGGTGAAAAAAGTAGGCTTGCAAGAAATGGCTGATCCGCCATGGGTCTTTTGAATGCTTTTCGAGTCTGGCCTCATTGAAAATTGGCTTTTTGGAAAAATCGAAAAATCCGAGGGCCTAATGGCGAATTCAACCCTATACTGTTCATAACGTACATATAACCAGTAGAAATGTGCAGTGAAAGTAGAATGGAAAGCAAAGGCACTCGTTTTCGAAAATCGAGGTCATGGTTGAAGGGGGTCCAGACTGGCTTTGGATTCTAGACTTCAGACTGGATTTTAGACCCTATAAGAGGGGGGGTTTATACTAAAGTTGAATTTTTGCAAAAAGTAGTTGGGAAAGCTACTGGATTTTATGGACATATGGACTAAGTATAGAATAAGGAACACTTTCAACAATATATGATCACTAGAACACTCAAACTGCAATTAGCAGCATTCTTAAAGACTCTCTTTCTAAGACTCTTGAATTGGCCCTCTCATAATAAGTTAAATTGTGAAGTTTGGAATTTCGCTATTTATCGATATTAAATCATCACTATACCAACTTATAGATTCATCACGCATATATGTATTGGGGTTTATGTATTGGGGTTTTGGGGTTTATATATATCTGCTATAGTTCGATTTTTGATTATTATCACTACAATAATGCATGTGCTTCTTTAATATCATTACAACCAATTATATATAGAGCAATATTTTAAATATCATCAAGAAAGTCATTATTTTTGATTTAGTCTTCTTTGAGAGATATATTATAATCCTCCTATACTTTTCAATGATTAATTAGCATGACTTATGTAATTATCTTTATAAGCTTGGCTTAAATCTGTGGCATTTATTATCAAATAAATGCAACAAATACTGTAGTTTAAAATAGTAAAGTATCAGACATTAATAAACATTACCACTTTACAAAGTGATATTATAATAAAAGAAATGAATTTATTCACAGAATTAAAAATTCAAATCTTAACATTCGAATGAACCTGATAATTTAATAGACAGTAATTCAAATTTACAGAGTCCTACATTTTATATTATATAAAAAATAGCATAAATTTAAATTTGAAAATTTATAAAAGATCTGTAACTCTAAAGAAAAACTTCATATTAAATAATTTTAGTTTAACAGCCATTTATAATGCAATTTATTAGCTTATTTATTCAAATCTTTAATTAAATTTAAATACCAATATAAATCTAGAATAAAAGATCCTTTAAAATATTTACGACAGGAATCACACTATAGTTATTTTTAAAAAAAAATTAAGAAGAGTTAAATTACAACAGATGCAATATTTTAGGCAATTTAATCCCGAAGTATAAACTTTAAATAGAATAAATAACTCCATTAGTCGTATTTTTAGTCGAATTTAAGAGAAATCAAAAAATAATCATGATTTAATTGGGGATCTTAACTATAAAAACTTTCTCAAGTCAAGGTAATGTAATGTAATGTTATTTGAGATTATAAATAGGGTGATTATATTTTAATTTTAAATATGGAATTTATAAATTAGATATATATATATATATTGCCTTTTCTTCTTTAACCATCGGACTTGGTGAAATACAGCCAGAAGTACTTACTTTTTTTGGTACTAATGGAGCGCCTTTAGAGTTGAGTTAGGCCAAGCACGTTTTATTGACAGTGCCAGAGATGAGCTTCTAATTTTCATTTTTTTCAATTTTTTTGGCCATTATCCTTGCCTTTGTCATCATCGTCATTGTTGATTTAACTACTCAAATCACATTACATTTAAATAACTCCATTATTATATATTTTATTAGTATAAAGGCTATATGCTGAAATAAAAAAAGTGTAGAATAACAAATATACAATTTTTTTTAAAATGGTGATATATTAAGGTATCTATAAATAAATTGAATAAATCACACTCATGAAAATGTCATAATCTTTTAGTATGAGTGAATTTTCAATATGATAAATAGTTTGTTTGCAACGAGATAACAATTCATGTAGTCTTTCAACCTGTGGATCTTATTATTGACTTCCTGAAACTATCTGACTTAATTAGACATTTTGCTGTTAATTAACTGAATAGTTTGTTAATTATTAATATCTGAGCTTAATTTCAAATTATTCTTAATTTTATGCATTTATTATCTTTAGTAATAGTAGATATTGATAACAATAATGCGCTAAATTAGAGAGGAATAACTAAATCCAAGAAAATAGAGTAAATGTATGACACTTTCTCATGACTATCAAGAAATTTACATGAATTATAAAAGCTTACAAATAGAAGTTATTCATTATATAAATATAGTCTAGAGAATGTTATTCAAATATTATATAAATTGTCTAAATAATAGGCGAAAGCTAACCAGCTTTAGTAGATTAGTATTTAAGCTTGAAAAAGGAACAAAAAGAAAAAAAAATCAGAATCCTCTGTTTATTGGTGAATCTGTTAAAAATTCATAAATATAAACAATAATGTAATAAGACTATAAATTTATTTTAATTATTAAATATTTAAATGAAACTTATAACCCATAGAGCTCTTAGAAGTATAATATCCCATTTTTTATAATCTAAAAAATATATAGATTTTATAATTTATTATATATAAGTTATTAATTAGATTACAAAAGTAAAAGAGAAAACAAAGAATAAAATTTATTATAATGTTTAACAACTAATAATAATAATAATCAATGCTACATAATAGTTTTTTAATACAATTGGAATTCTAATAAATCATATCATTTATAATAGCCTAATATATTTGAACTTTTATTTACCAAATATAAACAAATGAAAAATTTGACTTATCATTAGAAAAGAAGAGTAATTTCATACTTTATATGATTGATAGAAATCATCAAATTTCCATTTAATAATGACATTTCAAAGTCCGCTGGTGTGGTCAATTGAAATGATTACCCAAAAAGATAAGAAAATAAGAACTAACAATGCTTGTTTATGCACTGACTTATCCCAATATTATTATATATTTCTCTTTTTATATTAAAAAGCAAAACAACCATTTAGTTTCTTATAAAGGCAAATTAATTACTCTCTATTATGAGCAACTTATATAACAACTCTATGTATTAACGAGAAACAACTTAATGATATTGAAAATCGATAACTATGCATCCACTACTTCCATTTAAATGACTGATTCGTAATTGTAATTTTTTGTTAAGGACACTTCAGTTATCATTTATAGTTCAGTAGCTATATAAATTAGAATCCAAAGAAAAAGAAAATTACAATCATGATAATGAAGTTAATGTAGTTGAAAGCGATGTTGACATTCATAAATATAGAGATGGAACAAAAGAAGATGATGAAATTGTTATTAACGATGATAGTGGCATTGATAGATTTACATTTGGTACAAAACAATTTATATAAAAATAATATCAAAGAAATCCTATATGATATAAAGATTTGATAATTGCCACAAAAATCGGATTAGAAAAGTAGATTTTAATATAGTATAATACAGTATAGTGTGTTCCACTTAAAAATTTCTAAATTCCTTGTATTGCATATTCGTATAATAGATTAATTCGCAATAAATGGGCTTTCAAACATGGTTTAGGCTTCGAGATGAAAGGGAATAAAAAATAACAAATACTAAAAGTAATTAATAACAATTTCTATCGTTCTAGGCAAGTGTATTCTAAATACCACTGTGAAAAGAACAGTGGCACATTCTCAGAATGTGAGTTATTAAGAAGACTCTCCTATCATTTCTTTTATTAAATAAAATTTCTAAGAATGTCACTGGTGAACAGGCGATATAATATTTACAGAGCTTTTGTTTCATTATTGCCACTTATATTTCTTACCATTTTTAAATCAAATTTTTCTAAATATTTCTTCTTTGCAAAACTGTATGTTTATTTTATTATTAATAATGTTAGTTTAGTAATCAATTTTCTATGAGCAATAATTTAAATCAAGAACTTTTCTCAACAAACCTTCAAGTTCAGTTTTTACTCCAAAAATATAAGTTTCTCTCTTTAAAGTCATTATTATCCTTGTTCCTCAATTCTCTTGTATAACTGAATAAATTGAGTTTTTATAATGATATGAATATTTGTGGGAATATTTGAATAAATAAGAACCACTACGCATACCATATAAAGGCTGATTAATAACATATGGATTGAGAAACGATGATTATTACCATTGGGTTTATGTTAAAGATATATTGCCACATCTTATAACGCCTGATGACTTGATGAATATGTAGAGATGAATCTAATTTGAAATTTTTTCTTGATTAACAGTTTAAATTAAGACAAAGAACAAAGGAACCCAGATTAATTTGTCTATATAAATGATAAACACAATTATCATTGTCTTTAACTTATAAAAAGCATTAAAATGCGCACTTTTTATCTCACATTTAATAAAATAATAAGCAGATCATTAATATAGGATATAGGTCTGAGTACAGAGTCCTATTGAAATTTAATTGCTCTGTCTCATCTTTATGTAATTAAAGCATTGATATGTCAGCTTGAAAAAGTGAGAAAGTGAAATAATTAGTTGGTTAATATACTTGTTTTAATTATCTTTTTTATTTGATATCTAAACCTAAGTATTCTATATATTTTTACAAAGATATGAAACCTAAAATTATACTTTAATTTTGGCTTCTCTGCCTATGAAATCTTTTAATAAATCCACATTATGACCTAATCAATTATTCAACTAAGAACATTAGGAGATTGTTCCTTATGCCTCATCATTTATCTCAATTTATATAGGTAATCTTCAATTTGATATATTTGGGGCAGGTAGATGAAATGAACAAATTTACATTTTATATTTTAAGTTTTTAGTTCTTGTCTATATCATCAAGGAATGATTAAAATTTGTTATATAGTGTTACTATCATTCTCTTGGGCTAAATATACCCTGGTTTATCATGTGCTAGCATTATGATACAATTACCTTAAATTGCTGAAAATTATGTTAATTATTAATAATAATAATACTAATATGATCACATAAAGGTCTTTGGGGACCCCCGATCTTATATATATATATATATATATATATATAAGGGTCAAGTCCTTAAGGTAAAATTCAATATCTATTGTCTTCTGACTTTTTGTGTTCTTTTTAGATTGATTCTTATCTCTTTTAACTTTGTCTCTATCACTGTAGTTACATCTGGATTGTAGTCTATTTTACATATTTCTATTATGAAACTCTATATTCTTGTTGCTAGTTTTGATAGGTTTGATCTGAGCTCTGTTTTATCAATCTGAATATGAGAAGATGTTTTTCAGTTCGTTTCATTTTCTTTGCCACATTTGCATTTAACTGGTTTACCAAAAGCTTTGGGTTAGTGATGAATTAGGATTATTAGCGAATTGGGCATATATATAGCAAACATTTTTGCTCTGTAGTATAAAGTTTTTTAATTGCTTGCTATATCCGTTAGCAGTGCGTTTGAGAAATGAATGATTGTTTGCAAAAGTATTTCGATCTCCAATCGTTTTATATAACATAGTGGTCGGAGACTTCTAGTTCATTATTTTTCTTAGATTGATGAGATTATTTAAAGGTCCTCTAGGAAGAGAGAGTAGTTAAAAGTTTTATTCTATTTGGATAGAAGACTTTGAGAAAATAGTCTCCTCTCTAAATGAAGGCTGATGCTCCCCTTTTTTATAGCTCCCTCATCTCTTATATATAATGTTGTTTAGCTGCCGCTATAATAGATGTTAGTTTGGTATTGACTCTTGAGATAAACCCTTTAGTAGAAGTAGTCATCAATTTTAAATCTGTTTAAGTAAGAAAATTTTTATTAGCTATGTAGCTCACTTATGATCTCCTCAAAGATTTTAGTTGGGTGTTTGCTAATATTAAGTCCAAAGTATCTAAATATATTCTTGTATTAGGACATGTTAAAAAAGTCGATTTTTTAGGCACTTATATCGACGAATTTGTCATCGTTTTTAACTAGTCTATATATCTTGAAATGTTACCTTACTTTTTATTTGATGTCATCAATATTGTCTCCTGGATCAAATTTAAATGCTATATCATCAGCATATACTTTGAATTTCTTTCTTACCTTAAACTTATACTTAACATCAAATGTTCTTATTGAATTATCAAGTTGTAGAACAAAAACCAGAGGTGAGGTTTTTGCTCCTTATGATACTCCCTTACTAATTGATATTTTTGTTCCTTGCCAATATAAATGGTATGGTTATAATAGGTGAGTAGCTTTTATTAACATTTTATCCCATATGTCTGCTTCTTCTTCAGTATGAGTTTCATTTAAGAATTCTGGATAGAGTTCCACAGAATTTTGTTCAGTTTTCTTATCAGATTTAAGTGTCGTGACGTATTGGGTACTAAGTAGGGGTCTTTCTTATTCTTAGGGTGTCGCTTTTGGAGGAATTTTTATAGCATGGTCTAACTCATAGTTTTCATGGTCTGACTCAATGGTCTCGTATTCGAGATCCAAAATATCTATTTCATCATCTTCTAGATCTGAATCAATGTCGAATTGTGGTACGCTGAAGATTTTATCGCCATTCAGGACAGCTGCTAGGGCCGTCATGTACGACATCCTTTTTCTTTCGGTTCTAATATAATAATAATTATTAATTATTAATAATATAATAGTCATATATTTTATTATTTTTTATCTTATATTTTATTATTTTTTATCAATAATTTATAGTTTATCAAAAATATAAAATTATTGATTATTGTTATATCTCTAATGTATTTTAATTTTTTCATAAAGATATTGAAATTTGATTGATGGTTTTCAAGAATATAATATTATTTTAAATGATTATTTATTATTAATATTAAATACAAATTATTGCAACCTTTTATAAAATTATACTTTAAATCTAATAATAATTTAGATTTTTGTGACTTTCTTGCTTATTTTTTCTGTTTTTGTTTTATTTATAAATCCGTTAATTATTTGATATTTAAGAAATAATTAAAAGTTTGGAGGAAATTTTCTCATCAATTTATAATATAAAAAAACTTATTTTAATAAATTAAATTTATAGTTATTGCTATATTTTTTCATCTTCACTCTTTTATCAACAAGCAATATATATATTTTATTAAGAAAGCTAAATATCTAGCTGTATACTTCAACCACACTGAATCATGGTATTATAGTATGATAAGTACATTCATATATTCATTAAAATATAAAGTAATGCTTCTATTTAAATCTAAATCTAGATGATATAATACTATTTATTTTTCTATTAAATTGAGAGAGACTTATTAAACTTTGTTACAAGGCCCACGATGATTTGAAACAGTTTAATATATATCTTTGATATCATTTGTATTTTAAAAGATTCTTTTATTAAATGTTATAGCATTTCTTAAAAAGAGAATTTTATGTTACTAAGAAGTTAAGTCTGATTTTAGTGATTCTCCCTCTGATCTACTCTATAAAAATAACTATTAGTTTTATTTATAAAAAGATAAAAATAATGATTCATATAAGAATTAGCATGGATATAGCTCTATGTAACATGCATTTAATTTGCAGGAATTTTTATCATTCTTGTCCCTATAATTTACTGCTACTACTAACCTTTAGAGAAAAGAGTAATAAATAGGGATAAAATTAGTAAATGTTATTAAGAAGTTAAAAATTAATTTAATTATCAATATTTCATAAGCTATATTATTATTAATATATTTAAAGCGAATAAATATATTCTCTGTCATTATCAATACAACTTTGAGGTAGAGTATTCTCAAGAACTTTTTAAAAGTATTCACTAGAATTCCTACTAACTAGGTATTCTTTTGCCTCAACCTACTCTTCTAGTTTTTTAAGGGAATATCTCCCTAGAAATCAAATAACTATACAATTTTACAGATTAAGCAAAAACATTATATGGATAATGGGTTCTTTAGTGTGTCATAAGTCATGTTTTGTAGAGAATTTTATCAATAAAATGCAGCTAGATTAACATTTATATTTTTATTGAATATTTAGATATTCGGGCCTTATAAGTCTAAAGAATTAGGGTGTGGGAGTTAAGTAGCTAAAATTACCAAAAGGATTTGTCAACAGCAAATCTTGTGATTGTCTAGTTAAATTTTATTAAATTTATTTTTAAAAAAGGGTTATATAAAATTAATATTTTTATTATTTGATAATTGAGTTTGACCTTCATAAAATTTAGAATTTTTAAAGTAAAAATGTTTAAAATATTATTGACTTTCAAAGAACAGGCAGACATATGAAATATGGGCTAGCAGGTAGAACACACCCCCCCCCTAATGTACTATTTTCTTTTTGTAGTCTTGTAGAGTTTTTGACGCTGAGCAAGATTGTCAGAAGCGCCTTTTGCTTGCGAGCAATAGTTTTCGAGCTACGACAAAAATTAAGTTCATTTTTATACATAAAAACATAATAAAAATAGTCAAAAATTTAAAATATTTTTTGTTATTATATTTTATTAAAAAATCAATATTAGGGTCTTTTTGTCATATTCTGAGCAAAAATCTAATTATTGAAGTAATATTTTGGAAAGTTAGCATTTTTGTCAGAAATGCATTATTAATGCTATAATTATCAAATATGACAAAAATGCTAACTTTCCAAAATATTACTTCAATAATTAGATTTTTGCTCAGAATATGACAAAAAGACCCTAATATTGATTTTTTAATAAAATATAATAACAAAAAATATTTTAAATTTTTGACTATTTTTATTATGTTTTTATGTATAAAAATGAACTTAATTTTTGTTCGTAGCTCGAAAACTATTGCTCGCAAGCAAAAGGCGCTTCTGACAATCTTGCTCAGCGTCAAAAACTCTACAAGACAACAAAAAGAAAATAGTACATTAGGGGGGGGGGGTGTGTTCTACCTGCTAGCCGAAATATGAATAAAGATAAAAAAAAATTTTAAAAAAAGCTTTTTTCGAAATAATTAGGATGACAATAGATTTGCTAATAAAACAATATTAATTGTTAATATAAAAATAACAAACATTTAATGAAATTCAAAACAATCAAAATGGAAAGGAAAATCACTAGAAGCAGAAAAGAAACTTAGTATTTTAATATAAAAATCAAATCGTGAAAAATAAGAATTTTAACAATATATTTCAGAAAAATAAAATTTAGAATTTAAAATATCTTAAAAAATAAATTACATTTTTATTAATTCTGACAATTCTATAAACTTGCGTTTTGAAGGCATTCCCTTAAGATTCACGAGGTATAATTTTACAGAGGAATTTTTATTTTAATTTAAATTTAATTAATTTTTGGGAATTTTAATTTGAACTTTAAATCATTTTTTTTGATAAAATATTTTCTATGATTTTAAAAACTTACATTTTCAAATATCCATATGACCTAAAAAATATCACGTTTTGTAGAGAATTAAAAATGTAATATTAGTTGTATTTTTTCAGATTTAAAAGATTTGACCTTGGTTTTTAGGGTAAAATCTATAAAAGTGTAAATATCTTAAGAAATGACCATAACTAATTTCATAAAGTCATGTTTCTAAGGGTGTTTTGAAGCAATGCAAATGTTTAATTTTAATAATCCAAACTAAATGTTTAATTGCGCATATTTATTGATACGTTTGCAATTCAGAGGACAAGAAACAAGTTCACAGTGGGAAATTATTCCATTTTGAGATTTTAGAAATATGAAAATAATTGCAATATTTAATTAGGGAGTTTTATCATTCTTTTTATTGCGTCTAACCATTTTCCTATTTTTCAAATCAAATTTTATTCTCTCTATAAATTTAAATATATATGTAATATGATTAAGTATTCTGCCTAATAATAATAATTTCTGGTAATTTTAAACATCTAAACTATTTATTATAATCTATTTATTTTTCAATATATATAATATACAATAATTTTTTCATATATTATAACTATTAATTTTATCTATTAATAAATTGCTCTAATAAAATAAATTTGATAAATTTATCACTCATTGTTATCTTGGCGTCAACCCTTCTTTTATTCAAATAATAAACATTTTTATTTATTTACTAATAAAGTTATCATAGAGCTAGCTTTAAATTATTAAATAAAAATTATGTATTTCAGCAGCCATTTGGACTGTAATGGTATTAATTTAATCTTCTCTTCTTTTTTTCTCTCTCTGCTTACTCTATTGCCATAATCCCTACTTTAAGCATGATAACTCTATGGCAGAACTCCCTCTCTTTAAAGTTTTTTTATTACTTATGATCTTTACTTTCCACTAATATGATATTTTACTTGCAAAAATTATATATAATTATATAAATTCTCGCTTATTAATCTTTTTTTGGATAAATTTAAAGAAAATGATTTGGCTAATTGGAGATTAATGTTAAGTATGTTTAGCTGTAAGATAAAACTATAAATAATAGGTAATTATAAGTAAATCATGTGATGCTTTTTAAATTTCCAATATGTGATTATAAATTTATTTAAAATTATTTTAATATATATTTGAAGGCAGGTCTTACAATTTTGCATTACTATAAAATTTTTAAATCAAATGAAGAATAGTAGCTTATTCCAAAGACATAAAGCAACGCCATATAGTGATAACATAAATTGTTTGTATCAATAATTGCAACAGTCTTGTCTTACAATGTTGCTATTGAATTCGATGAAAGCATATTATAAAAACATTATTTCCAAATGATTGATCAGAATTATTAATATATAAAGAAGCATCTAAAATTTCGTCATTGATTTAATAATCAGAATCGGTATCTTCAAGTATTTGTCAACTTAACATCATGTATAACCCACAACAAAAATTCTTGAAAAATCATAATAATTTTAATTCGTACACTATATAACATGAAATTGATATAAAAATATTACTTTGGTAAGAATTGCTCTGCTAGTATAAAATTATAACTCAGATTTTATGCAATCAATAACGACCTTTAAAAAGAGATTAAAACTATTCTTCCAGTAATAAATTCGAATAATTATTTAAAAAACTATTATATAATTTATAAATCTACAAAATTTCTCGTATTTTGTATTCTAATTGTAACGATTAATCAAATGAGAAATTTCTTAAACTTGATTAATATCATAAAATCAATAATATTCGAAGTTCCCAATTTAAGTTTTTATAAATTTCTATCATGAAAGGAAATATGATATTATCTGTGATAAACTAATAATTAGCATAATAAACAATATTGAAATAATCTTATCAATTAAATGATCTAATTTATTGATAATTTTCTTAAATTTTAATTCTAATATTTAAAAAGGTATTTAATTTATAAAAATATAATCTAAAATGGAAAAATAATTCCAAATTCCTAAAAGATTAGATATCTTATTTTAAGATAATTTTATATTATTACAAATAAAATTATCATATTAAAATTGTTATCATAAATTGTATATCTCTAAAAATAGTCGAACAATCCTCCCAAGATATATTTTTAAGATGTGTGATATTTTTGAATAAATTAAATCTAAAAGTATATTTTTAATTGAAAGATTGAATCACTCTTAATTAATTGCCTGGTAATAAGAGTTTATCTATAAAAGTTAAGGTGCTCTCGATGAAAAAAATACCTTGATTTACCAAATTCTACATAGGTCCTCTTTAAATCTTGAGATTAAATTCTCTTCATTGCATCATTCAATGACTCCATCTTGCTCCCTCTTTCTAGAAATCTTAATGAAAATTAAAATTATGGATATCCATTATAAATTTTTTTAAATCTTACAACTAAATAGGGAGGATCTACTGAAGGTCTACCTTGAAAAGATATGAGGAGAAGCATTTAAAAACTTGCTCCAAGTTTCACAGATTGATTTCCATTTTTATCAAACTATCTCGATTAAATTGTTCCTAATAATGTTTAATTATTTTAGGAGGTCCTCCAAATTAAGTTCAAGCTTTATTAGGAGTTAAATTTTAAGGTTAAAACTTAATTAGGAGCATATTAAATTAAAAAATGTTTAATAACTTTACCTCCAAATTAAGTTCAAACTTGATTTGGAGGACCTCCTAGAGAAACAAAACTTTATTAGGAGTATTTTAATTTACTAAAATGAAAAATAACAGTATCTAATGGTTATCTCATTTTCTTACCTATCTGCAAATAATCTATCAGAGTGTCTTATAATCTCCTTTAATATTTATCTAGGTAGATTTTATCATTACTATAATAAAATTTATCTGCAAACTAAAATTAGCGCTAACCCTTTGAGAATTGCGGTATTACTTGGGTAAAGTGAATAAAAATTATCATTCAAGAAGCCAAGAAAAGTAGAAACCAGAGACGCTTGTACTCAGCGAGACCCTTCTTATGACAGCTTTAACAATGCAAGTTTGAGATTAAAATATAGGTTAGGTAAGACAACATCAAGGAATCTGTGCTAATTGAGGAGGATGTTAAGCAACCAGCCAAAAAGGATTTAATATTACCAGACAAAGTTGACTTTTAATGCAAAGAATGTAATAAAGTCTTTTTCTTCAAGTCAACTTAATGAGACATTTGAGAGATATACACAACGATGTACCTAGGTTATATCTCAAGCATTAAAAGAAGGATTGAATGTATATCTGTCAGCTCAGTGAGAAGTCATATTCTCATACAAGAGACTTCAAAGTGCATTTAAAGAAAATTACAATCAAAATTTTGTCTTTATTCATGAACCTACAGGGAATAGATTCCTACAAAAAGAAGGTCAAGAAATCCTGCTGAGTCTCTTAGGGTTGAGATTCAGAAAAAGGTCGAAATTAAGAAAGCTATTAAAAACTTATCTTATGTGAGAAAAATAAAATCATGGTAAAAATCGAAGCGATGTAGATTCCTCTATTAAAAAATATTGACATGGATGCTTGCCTTAAAAGCTATCTCACTCATGAGGATATAGTAGAGAAGAGAGTCTTCACTGATAACTAATATGCTCAAAAAATGATAGTTCTATATGGAATTTGCTAATGAGTATTATGCTATTTTACAGGCAAATTTTAGAAAGTGCAAGTCTATTGTTAGATGCCACATCACTGGAAAATATCATTTAGCATTTTGACTTCATTTCCTCGAAATGACTTACAGAGAGTTTTTATCTGATAAAAGATGCTAATGATAAATTGGCTAGATCTTGCAGCAAATAGCTGAGGGGATTGAAGAGCTTCACAAGCTTGGATATGTTCATAAAGACTTAAAGCCAAAGAAAATTTTGATAAACTTTCAAGCTCTTAGAGTTTACATCATTGATTTCAACAGTTCTCAAAAATACAAGCCTACAACAGAGGAAATGTAAGCGGTACTTTAGATTATTTCCCAGAGAGAGAAGATTTAATAAACGTAGATACTTTCTGAGATATTTGGGATTTAGCAGTAATTATAATAGAGAGCGATATGCCTTTAAGCCTAGATACGATTACTATAGCTGCAAGAGTGAGAGTGGTTTAAGAAATGATTCAATCAATATTTAGAAAAATATAAAATTAATGGAGGTCTAAGAGAGCTTGCATATTCAATAATCATCAAGCCAAGCTAAGTGAATTAAGTAACAATAGAAACAATTATACATTAACTCAGAAGAAAAAAATAAGAAAACTGCCACATGACTCAAAGCTTATATAAATATATATAAGCTCGCTTGTTATAATCACTAAAATTACTAATCTTTAAACTATAAACCTTATATAATCCTATAAAAAGCCTAAAAACGTATATCTTTATTTTCTACTTTATTCAATCAAAAACTTAATCAAACTACTGAAATGTTTTTGAGGTTTAATTGCCTGTCTTTATAGTAGCAGTTAAGAATAAATTATAATCTTATTAAAGTTATTAATGTTTTTATATACTCACCTTATAAATTTAGTTGCTTCTCATTTTTAATTTCAAAAATTAACAAGCAAAATAAAATGTATAACAATATTAATTAATTTAAATATAACTTTTGATATTCTCATATTCCAATTCAAATTATTCTTTTATAAATTTTAGGATTTAAGCTCCCTTTTTAATAAAATCTGTTAAAGTGTCAACTCTATACTCTCATTTTCTATAACTAGATGCTTTTCTCTTTGCTGCTTCAATATTTAATATATAAGAGTCTTATTATTATTAAAATGATTAAACTTTTTATAAATATCCTAGCCATCTTATTTGCTTTTAATAAAGCATAAACTCATTTTTTATTGATTTAATTCGCCTTTATTTTCATTTTTAGCATTGATTAATTTATATCATTTTTTTCTTAATTTTTTCAATTAAATATATTAGTTATTTTAAACCTTCATTATTTAAGTAATCTATTCATTCACCTGTCAAATGACATTTTCTTTCTCTTTCTCTTGCTCTATTTTGCTGCTTTTACTTACTTCTTTATTTATGCAGATTCAGCGAGGATAACTTGTCTTAATTTTAGATTTAATTTAAGTGGTAGCTATCATGTCTATGGAAAGTTTGGTAGTCTGGTTGATTTTCTTTACCTTTCTTACATTACTTAGCTTTTTCTCATTTTCAGATACATTACTTCAACCTACTGAGCGATCATCCTGTAATCAGAATACATCTAATAAATTACATAATAATTAGTTTAACCAATATTTTAGTGAGAATTAATTAGAGAAAAAATATGGATTCTACATCTCGTATCTTGTTAATCACTGTTTTCTTTAAGGTTAATACTTGCCATTGAGATAGTAATAGCTGCAATGCTTTCTTATTCTTAAATTATCTAAGTATTTGATAATTTTGATTTAAGTTTAATCTCTTTTTCTCACTTTATTACTAAATTATCACTGCATTTATTTCTACTGTTTACTTAATTATGATTTATTTCTTAAAAAATAGAGAATTATAACAAAATAATATTAACAACACTAGAAATAATAAAAATGTCAAATCATAATATGAGGTCCACTCACAATAAATTTAAGCAACAAAAACATTTGAAATTATGTTTTTATAGGTCGTTCCATGGTAAGAAAGGAGGCAGCTTTAGGCAGAGACTACATAAGAGACTGCAGCTACAGGTTATATGAAGTGATAGAATGACAAAAATAAGCGATAGAATTGGAGGAGATGAAACTGATTTTTAAGATTTCCTTTTTCATTTGCTATTATTGCTCCTGTTATTATTGTCAATCAAGTTATTATAATTCTCTATTTTCTAAGAAATATGTCACAAATGCCTGCTCTGGATTGATTAACAGGTTTCCTGGATTAATCCAATGAATTCTGTTTTTAAAAGAGTGACTCTTGGCATTTATCAGTTGCATCCTCAGCCGACTCCAGGTGATTATCTCCTCCAGTGATATGCTGTTCACTAGTATGGTTTCAAATAAACTCTATTAACTACAAATAAATGCGCTACCAAATATGTTTTGTATATAACTTAAACTAATACAAGCCAATTTTCAAGATTATTTTTACCAGCTGAACAAACCTTGAGTGGACCACCCACAAATAGGTTGAATAGTGCAGCATCTGTTTTTGTCATAATTTTAGATTCTTATTTACCTGTAAAAAGTTTATATTGGATATCTTGGTTTTAATTAATAAAAAGCTTATAACATTATGTTCCATTTAATTGATGAACAATTAAATTTAAATTAGTTAAACATTGAATCATAAAATATTATTTTATTGCCAAATTAACATAAGTAAATGCAATTTAATCAGATTAGAAAAATTATAAGCAGCAACATAACCAATATGTTAGAATCATATTAAAGTTTCAGCACTTGCTACTTTCATTTGAGTAAATATCTACTGATAATTTAAACAGTGTTTGTTTTAGCATAGATATAACTCATTAAAATTGTAATTTTATTTAAGTAAAATTATGCCATTTCAGATCAACTTTAGTTTTTATATGTTAGGTTTAGTTTTTTAATTTCCAATATATAGAGTGTTTATATAATGAGGTGAAAATAGTTATGTTTGTAAGTTTACAAATTATATATTAGCATATTGATTATGGCATAAATACTTCAAATATATTCAGAACCCATATGTACAAAAAATAATTAACTTATGACATTTAATAAAGAGGAAATTATCGCAATTTTAAAGAAAAATTTAGGTTTCATCTTACAAATTTAATTTATCATAAAAAACCGAATAACACCCAGTTATAAACTTGATTAGCTTATTTAATGATTGTAGTGTAATCTCTTGAATTCTTCTTGTTCTTTGTAATAACTATTTAATATTTGTTGAGGAAATTTTTTTGAAAATGTTTAAGGCTAAAATAGAAGGAATCACTATTAATTATGAATAAATAACTTATAAATATAATAATAATAATAATATGATCACATTGAGTTCTCCGGGGACCCGATCTTATATATATGTTAATATATAAGGGTCAAGCCCTTTTCATTAGTTATCTGGTTTGACTTAGTCTGAATCCAGTATTTCACTTATGTGAGGGTTGAATTTGTAGTAGTCTTTCAACGGTTCTTCATGAAAAATCTCTGTCCTCTTTGTTAGGTCGATTATCTTAGTTGTTAGTTCGTTCATGATTTCAATGATCTTGTCGTTTTTCTCATCTTCAATTAAATTGAAGATGACTCCCATGATGAATGCAAATGATTTAAGAATTATTGGTCTCGAAATTCATTCCGATTAAATTAATAGCAAATCTGTGTATATCAAGTATTTATAGGCTTCTGGTTCATCATTTATAATTCCAAATCCTGGTTGTGCATATCCTCTAGTTTAGGGGGTATTTTTCATTATTGTAGGAATACATTTGATTTGGAAAAATAAATAATAAGTAATATTTTAATATTTATAATTATCGGCAGTTAACTTTCTGGAAACCCTGACAATATGGTATTTCTTCGATAGAGAATTCAAAATCAGCTGGACTTTACTATTGGCGGTACCCCTCTACCGCATTCCTGGACTGACATAAATTGATTTTAATTTTTACATTAAATTCAACTAAACAAATCACCCAAAATTAAAGTTGAGTTATCTCGCTTCAGGGATGCGATAGAGGGGTACTGCCAATAGTAAAGTCCAGCTGATTTTGAATTCTCTATCGAACAAGTACCATATTGTCAGGGTTTCCAGAAAGTTAACTGCCACGTATTTAATATTTAATTAATTAATTCAATATATATTTTCCCAAATCAAATGTATTCCTACAATAGTTGGTACCACTTCTCCGAGGTTCTGTTTCAATGTCTTAGTTTTTTAGCACGCGAAGGAGTTTGGTTTTATCTGGTCTACTTCACTATATTAGATTTTATTATATTATTAATATAGTATATTAAAAATGGGGAAATTGTAATTTTTAAATATAAATTTAAATTTAACTAATTAAAACAGCCACTAATTTGCAAGGGGTTTAAATAGAATTTGATTTAGTAAGTATATAAAAATGTCTGTAACAAATGGCCGTTACTATGCACCAACTTCAATAAAAAGTTGGAAAGTTCGAGTCCTGCTTTGGAATTTCTTTTATTTTTGTTTTAAAATAAGTTCAAAAGAATATTGGAATTCAAAATAAAAGAAATTCCAAAGCAGGACTCGAACTTTCCAACTTTTTATTGAAGTTGGTGCATAGTAACGGCCATTTGTTACAGACATTTTTATATACTTACTAAATCAAATTCTATTTAAAACCCCTTGCAAATTAGTGGCTGTTTTAATTAGTTAAATTTAAATTTATATTTAAAAATTACAATTTCCCCATTTTTAATATACTATATTAATATGGGTATTTTTAGAACATCCTTTGTAAGGCTCTGTCCAAAAGTTTGCCAGTCTTGTTTTTATTGGAAGTCTACTTCCCCATAAACGTTTGTAGGTAGAGTGAGTTAAAGAATTTTTAGCATGTTGTTTATTTCAATATCCGCCTAAAGTTGGTCTGTGACTAGACTTAAAATATAATAATACTGTGATCACATTTAAGTGTCTGGTGACCCCTGATCAAGATTATTTGATAATAAGCAATTTTTTCGCTTTTAACATTTAAGGGGATTCTTTCATCATATACTGCGACTTAATCTTCTTCTTTTTCCGTTCCTTTATTGCTTCTTTACTTTCTTTTCTGCTGTTTGCCATTTCTTCCTTTTCTCTCTTAGTTTAGAATCTGAACTTGGTCTCCTATTTCTTTGAATTAGAACTGAAGTTCAAAGTTTTTAACTTAGATTGAAAATTTGAGTTGCTTTTTTTTGGTAAAGTCATTGAGTCTAGTTGTGATTAGTTTAACATAGTCACTTTCTATGAAGTATGCATATTATATAAGCCTTATTAATTATTATGCTTTGATGATCATGATAGTCTGAACCGATAGAGATGCAAGCTAGTTCATAAACATAGACATTTTTAAGAATGATAATGTTAAAAAATTAATGAAGGCTGTTAGGTCACTTGATAAATCAATTGCTGAATTAGTTTTTAAATTGAATGTAAATTGTTGATAAGCAATTGAAATAATATCAGTAATTTTATTTGTTTAGGTTGACATAGATTGAAGAAATGGCGTCAGAGAATCTTTCTACTGTTTTCTAAAGTTTAGATTCTCCTGTGTTAACATTATGTAATGAGATGCATGATTCTCTAATTTAAAATATATTACATTTTCGCCTTCGAGATAAGTTTGATTCTTTTTCAAATTAAATAATAGAATTACTAAGTATTAAAGTTTTAGTTTAAACCCATATTTATTTATAAATTTAAAAATTGATTTTCTTATTTATATCCTTTTTTTTACTCCTTTTTTGTACTAAATCATCTCATTGACTTTATTCACGTTTAGTATTGACTTTAATACTTACGATGGAAGACCTGGAAAGTTAACTTCTTCTTTACTTAGTATCTCTCTATGTAAAAGGTAAATTGACTTGATTATTTTGCATAATTTCTTTTTTTCCGCGATATATTTGATTTTCTTAGAAGAAGCTCCAGTCTTCCTCATTTAGTAAATTGCTCTTTTTATGAGGTTGGTGTTTCCATTAGGTATTGGGGATTTTTCCTGAGGTCTAGCGTCTACTTTATATACGTATAAAGTGTTTGTTCTTTGAATAATAGTTCACCTATTTCACAATGAGGTAAAGTTGGTTGAACTCTGAAATTAATTAAACGGGATCTTGTTGGAGTTTTATGAGCTTGTTGTTAATTGATGCAAGTCTAAGCATGTAAAGAGGTTGTTTGGTCCATTGTTAGACTCTCTCTCTGTTTTTATCACCAAAAAATTTGATCCTAATTGGTTGCTTGTAGAATTGGTTGTATAGCAAGAAGCCTTTTCTTGTCATTTTTCTGGGTATAAAAGTGATGATCTCTAGGATGTGAAGACTCCATTAGTTTATAATATTACATGATGTTAATTATAAATTTTTAGAGGTGAGAGAATTCATTGTTCTCTATAGGATTTTTCTCCCACACCAGGTTAGGGTGCTGAAGATACCACAGCGAAAGGATAGGGATTACGTTTCCCAGCAGCGGTGGGACCGGTAAGCGTTTTTCTCCATCTTCTGTTATATAGTTGGATCTCACGAGCTCTGTCCCCAGGTATAAACTGGGATGACATCTTGATTTTGGGAGAAGACTAGGTAATAGCGAGAATGGTTTTTTCTACTCCATGACTTCCACGTCACGGAATTTGCCACGTCAACTCACTCAGATACTTCTAAGTCACGACTAAGATTGATGGCTTGATTTTAGTATTAAATAGTGATATGTTAAAATTTATTTGATTTTAAATCATTTTAGATTGTTCTCTATGTCACATTGTATTATGTTGCTTTGTATTTTTCTTAGAGTATCTATTCATATTTTCTAATTTTATTACTTTTTAATTAAACTTTAAATTATAAATAAATTAATATTATTTTAAAATATTTTATTTATATTATGTATAATCACACTTTCGTTTTGCATAATAATTTTTCATGCGTCAGAAGCAACACCTGTGAATTTGGGATGGTGACATTTTAGAAGTATAGTTATCAAGTTCTATATGGATCTTAACTATGTATAAATTTAGAAGGATGTTCTATATTTTGTTGAGATCAAGTTTTAGTCCAAAAAGTTCATTCAGACATCCATAAAGCTTCCATAAATTCCATAAAGACTGGCTGTGTTAATTATAAATCGGTTCTATGAGTTTGTTTAAAATTGAAACTTGGGTACTCACTTCCTTCAAATTCAGAAAGATCAAATTTTAGTAGAAGTCATTGGATGCAAGTTAACAATTATTTCAACTTTAAAAAGCTGATTGTTTATTCAAATATAATTACTTCAATTAAATCCAAATAAATGAACCTTTTTCCATACATAAAGCCAAATTTCGCCTGTGATATTAAACTTAGTTGATATTTCTACATAGATAAAAGCTTTTGTATCTTAAAAAGATTTGAACTAAAAATATACAAAATTTAAATTTAATGCTATCTATTATGATAATGTTCTAAATTATAAATATAATAAACGAACAGTTGCCAATCAATTTTTGTTACACCTAGTTTCTTAAACCAATATTAAATTGCTTAATATTATTTTAAGTGAAATATTGATATAAAATTAAATCATAAGATGATTTCAATTGGCTTAAATAATTAAGGATATTAAATAATAAAAACAGAATAAACAAAAGAGCAATTAGCACAAGTTCCCAATTTAAATTTAAATCGAAAAGCATGCTCTTCATAATATGTACTTAGTATGTAGTTTATATTACAAAACTTTCCAATTTTTTTAAAAAATAAGAATTTTTTAATGCTTGAGTTGCATAAGATTATCTTACTTTAATAAAAACTTATTCTCCTAATTAACCTATTTAAGAGTTTCACATTTAATTTAATTTATTTGTCTTTTTATTGTACATTATAAAATATACAATATATTAATTAAAGTGCTTGAATAAGTATAGTGAATCATTATAAGTACTTTGTGCTTCATTTACTTCAATTAGAAACTTAGACTTTGCTTAAAATTCTTTTCAAAAAAATTTCTTTCTTGTAAAATATATTAAGTCATAATTTAGTAATTTTAACTTAAATCTACATTAAATAATTAAATAATTATATATTTCCTTGTTCATATAGTAAAGTGTCAAAACTAAATTATTTCAATGAAGTTATAGTTATTTTTAAAAATAATTTTTTATCATAAAGCTAATCTTATATTATTATTGTGTTGAATTTATTAATGAGAAACTTCAAACAGAAAAAATAACTCCATTTATAGGTTAATCCAAGTATAAATTTAATTTATAATAAATAAAGGAAGATACTACAAGCTTCCTCAGAGTAATCAAGTAGGTTGAAGAAGGATCACTATAAAAAATCGTATGCATCTTCACTCAAAACATTCCCAAATATCAAGTGAAAAAATTATGTATTAGAGAAAAGTTATAATTATATTAAAAGCCTTAAAAATTAGCAATAATTCTTAAATAATATTTGAGACTTTTTAAAATATTTTAAACAGTTTATAATGTTTTTAAAAATGTAAAGAGATCAAAATTTTTAATAATTCATGTATAATTTTTTTTATGAGCATTAAAATTGTTTCAATCAATGAGTATAACTAAATTGGTTAGAAGTGAAAATTTTCAACAGAACAATTTTTTTTATCATGTATTATTATAATAATCGGGATTATTACTCATTTTCGGACAAGTATAATAGTGTTTTATATAATATAATGTAAAAATTAGTGGGAAAGAAAATCAAATACAAATCCAACTTAATTATTAAATCATCTTAGTAAGCTTGTCATCTCAGAACTCGAACATGGCGAGAATGTCGTTGATCAGGTTGTCGCGGGTCTCCACATACTCCTTTGAGTATTCCTTTTTTTTATCTCATCTGCCTTCTCTGCGATCACCTTCTTGTACCATTTGGCCATGTCTTCCACCTCTTCGCTGTTACACTGAATGATGAGGCTCTCCATCACCTTCATGGGCAGGTGTGGGCACCTCTTGTACATCTTCTTCAAGTAGGTCATGATTGCGTCCTCGGACCTCAACGAAATACTTCAATTTCTCCTTGATCTCAAATGTCCTTGACTGTGGGGGTGTCTTCCTGTACTTGGCGAGGTTTGCCTTCCTCATTGATTCTTCGATGTCGTCCTGGAAGTGCCTGATATCGGAGCGCGAAGCGGCAGGCACCTGCCAGTGACAAGCTATGGTTGCCTCTTCCTCATGCATGACGGGTGCACTGGTGATCCTCATCACCTCGTTGATTCTTGGTAGCTCAGTGTACTAGGCGAGCTCAGAGCGGTATTGATTGATCAGGTTTAGTCTATCGACGAGCTGAGGAGCTATTGAACGAGCTCAGACTTCTTCCTTGGTGAGCACATGCTTTCTGGGTTTCTTCGATTTCTTGGGTTGGGGTTTTGGTGCCATGCTTTACAACTTATCAAATCTTTTAATTAATATGTGAAAATAATTTAATTAAGCCGTTAAATAGCCAAGTTTAATTAAGCAACTGGGGTTTTTTAAGTTTTTAATACTTACCAGGGGTTTTCCACATAAGCATTTCTGACGAGCCAGTATTGCAGGGGAAGTCACGGGAAGATCTTCGCCTGGGGGCGGCCAGGGGCACCACTCGATTCTCCATGTTTGTCTCTACGAGATGGGGTCCCCGACTCAGACAAGTGTCCCAGGGGCCGAAATAAGTAAGCATCTTTATTGGGGTTAACATGCTGTACCTACACCTAAATTATTGAAAATCAAAAAACCATCAATGCCCATCAGACACTCTACATGCTCAGGTGATCCAGCGCAGCAACCAGGGTCCCCAGGAAGCCCTGCCTGAGCCACTGCATATCCATGCGAGAAATCTGGGACCCGAGGTGCTTGATGTATTCTGCCAGCTGCTTCTTGGTTCTCTTAAGGGGCAGCATTTCTTCCAGGGCCTGATTGGGTTTCCTCTAGTGCCTGGTCGCTTTCCTGTGATCGCAGTGTAGGGTCACTAGGCGGACTCTCATGTGCACTATAAGAAATTTAAACAGCAAATAGAACTAACTGTTAGGGTGGGAGAGGAGTACAGAGCAGCTTGAATATCTGCCCATGTGGCAGGACCATTTGTAGCTTTGATACAGTGTGATCAGTGCTAGCGTAATTGTTCATGACGAATGCTGCAAGGATATTCTCTTCAACATTGCTTTTAGGGAAGTTGTTAGTTGAATAAACCAATGATCCAGTTAAACCATAATTGAACACGAAAATGATGCTCTCGTCAATAAGTGCTTCAACATAGGCTGTTGGGAAGGTAGTTGTATTTTTCAAGAAGACGGAAGCTAACTTGGAGTAGGCCATAGTAACATATAAAGCTAAAGGAACATCTCCTACAATTTTGTCTGAGAATTTGAAGTAGTCAGAACCAAGGAAGATTGTTGAGTCTTCTGGGTCAACTACTCTAAAGAGCTAAATTGATGGAGTTAATGCGAAGATCCAGTTTTTTGCTTCAGCGACCATAGAGGCATGGTCTGGGTTTTCAGGTGAATTCAAGCTTAGAGGAGGAGAGCACGTGCCTGTTGATCGTGGTCTGTTTGATATAGTTTTGTAGTAGGTACTAGATGGGGCCCCCACCTCTTGCCTTGGGCGCGTCCTATGAAGTAAGTGATTAGTAATAGACATCTTCCTTATTCTTAAAGTCTCTAATGGCCTCCTCTCCCTTCTTGCTGGGCGTCCTCAACGAATGTCAGCAGCATCATGGCCAGGTGGCACTCCACTGTCTGCTGGATGCGGTCCCGGTGGCAGTAAATGGTGTGGGGGTCGTAAAGGGTCGACATTAGGCCTAAGATGCTCTTCGTGTTGTGGTCTTGATGTTTGATGTTCTCCAGCAAGCATGTCAACTTGGGGGCCATTCCTTTCCAGCTCATCAATGGCTCCGACTACTGGTCACTCTCCACCCCGGGTGGCAGCATGGAGGGCGACAGCTACACCGATGGCGAGTCTACGTATTGCTAATGGTCCCAAGGGATAATGAGTAGGGGTCTTGCATGGAGTATAGCTAGAGATAGAGTTAGGAATAAAACTTAAAATGATTAATGCTATTATTTTTCTTAAATACTCACTTTAAAAATTTGGTAGCTTTTCGATTTGTGATGGAAGCCCTTATATATATATATATATATATAAATGTACCTAGTACTAAAAATGAAAAGCTACCAAATTCCTATAATAATTTCTTAATGATTCAAATTTAAATTAAACTTTTAACAACTTCCTATTCAAATTCAAATTATACTTTTATTATTAAGAAGAAGATATGTTTTTGGTAGTTTATAGCGAGAAAAAACAAGAAAAGTTTATCTGCAGTATTGGTGGATTATTAGCACTCAAAAGATATAGCGAATCAATGTGGTTAACCTGAAGGTGCTAGGAACTCAAAATATTTAAATCTAAAACTATTCTCTGCAATTTTCTTAAATAGTTGAAGTTATTATTGAATATTCTATAGGTTTCTGCGATTATACTTGATGTATGAGACATTCTGTGGATGTATAAAGACAAACCACAGTTAAAGATTTTTACAAGGAAAATACTTAAAACTTCGATCATATTAAAAATGAAAAACTTCTCCATAGATTCTTTAATTAATGTATAGCTTTCTTTACAATAGCCATCATTTTAGAAGCTTTCTTGCAAAATGTTAATGATTATTGAAAGGATAGTAGCTAATAGCGAAAAAACTCAAAATAAATATAATTTATGACCTAAACCATATATTATTTTGCATTCAAAAATTATCTTTAATCTATCTTGATGCTAATTCTTTGGTAAATTATTAGTTAATTTTGCATATTTATGACTATGTTAAATTAGCAATGTTTTGTTTAAACTTTTATACACAAAAATGATAAGTTACTTAGTGAATATTATTAGTTATTGAAAACTGACTCAAATAAATTAATTTATTTCAACATAGCAACTTAGTATTAAAAATCATTTTTGAATTAAGTATCAATTAATTAATTTTTAAACCTTTCGCTTGCTATTTAAAACAGGCAAGAACTCATCATCCATTATCGATTGATTGGTAATAAATAAAATACCATTTATCTTCTCATTATTTTATAAATTAGTTGGATAATGATATAAAGCAAGTAAACTCCTCAGAGTAATTATTTTAGCAATTGTAAATATAGGATATTATTCAATTTTATTTTTTTAAATAATTAATAAAGAGTGTATCTTTGATTTTTAGAAGAATATCAAAAATAACAGAGCAAATCTAACTAATTAAAAAGAAATGCAAGAAGCCCCAATTAAATGTAAAAAAAGGAGTGATTTTATAATATAATATATTAAATAACAAGAAAATTAATACATTTTTTATCTTAGTAAAATGCATAATTAATGAATTAGAATGAGCAGTTTTCATAATAAAATAATCTTCAACAGCTTTTGTAATTGGAATACTTAGTGCTAGATATATAAAAGGCATGTATATATAGTGATTGCTCAGGTTTTACAGCAGATGTAAGTCTGCTGTAATTACTGAGTTAATAGCTCCATTTTATAAGAGGGGAAATATTCAGCGTCTAATGCCATTCAAATTAATACTTTTTCTCTCCACTCCATTGAACCTGATCCTATGCAATGATAGTTTTATTATGTAAGTTACCTTATCCTTTCCTCTCCGATATGATAATTGATGACCAACTTTAAAGTGGTATTAATTGGACCTCATCAACAATAACAGTATACTTTACTCAATTTCAAAAACTATTGAGTTTAATTTCGATAGCTTAATAGCTAAATAATTTCAATTAACAAGTTTTTTTTGCAATTATTCGTATTTAATTAATGTATTTAAAAATTAAAATTAAATTGACAAATAATATTTAAACCTGATTGTAAAAAATATATCTCAATTAGGTCTAATTGACTAGAAAAAAGCTCACTCGATATGACTTCTCAATTTAGGAGTTCTCCTAATCACATATCAGCATATTTACCTCCTAGTGAAGAGTAAGTTTAATTGACTGTATTTTTTTCAGATATAGTTAAATAAACATTAATTTTAAATACTAATATATGCATATTTCTTGAAAAAGGAACTTTCTAAACTAAAAAAACTTAGCATTTAAAGAAAATCTTTAAGCTAAAATGTCTTAGAAAAGAAACTAATAACCCTGAGCACAATCCTATGAGACACTTTCTAAATTAAATTAATGAATATTAAAAATTAAAAAGATTTTCTTTGAAGGTGATAAAGACTCCTCATGACGTTTGGAACTAAAGTAAATTCTTTGAGAAGAAACTTCAACTCGTGTTTGTAAAATACCGAAAAGGTTTTTAATTTTTTATCATTATTTGAAAATCTTATAATCCAATTTCTTCCTACTGCAATCTTCCTTCTTGTTTCTCAGGGTCGTATAGGCATTAGAAAAATGCAGAATTAATAATTAGTAGGAAAAAAAAATTAACATCTGGATTGCTTCATAATAATCTTAAGAATATGAAATTATGAAATTGTTAATGGAAATTTTTAAACAAATTTACACTTATATAGATTTTACGGTGTTCAGTCGAGGTCAAATGTAAGAAATTTAAAAAAAATACAAATCATATTATATTTATATTCTCTACAAAAAAGTTATTTTGAAAATAATACAAAAATTAAGATTAAATAATAGCAGTCATCTTCAGTTGTATATAAGAATTATAAATTCAAATAATTTCAAACACTATAATTTGTTTCTAGTCAAAATTATAAATTTAATTTAGAACAAATTGGGATTCAAATAATTTCAAACTCTTAACTTTTAGTTTGGTCAAAATTATGAATAGTCAAAATTTTTAATTTAGCTAAGTCCAATATGGGATTCAAATAATTTCGAATTTTGTGCTTTATTTCAAGTCAATTTAACTAAAAATATCTGATCCAAAAATATTTAAATTCAATTCAAATTCAAATTCCCAAATATTAAATAAATTTAAATTTATTAAAAAAATTAGGTTTAAAATTAGAAGACACGAATCTCACGGGAAGGCACTTTAAACTTGTGTTTGTAAATTATGAAAATATTGTTTATTTTTGTTTTATTATCTTAAAATCTTAAATTTAGAAAGAGTCCCATAGTGGTTTTATATTATCTTTATCAGAGTCGTGAGGGCAAGAAAATATTCTGAACTTATTAAATTGATACGCATAGAAGTTTTTTAAAAAGAGGTTCAAAGATGCATTAAATAATCAAAACCCCAAAACCCCTTAGTGAGGTTTATAAGTGCTTTGATTTGTAGGGTATAGTTGGGGTCTTATTGGGGTTAGTAGAGAAAACGCAGGTTTTTTATGAATTTAATGAATATTTAATGAGTATTACTGTACTTAATTCAAACAAATTTTATCTGCTTATCTTTGTGATACCTCTTGAATTTAGCAGTCTGTAGTTATATCATCTAATGATTATCTTGGATATGCTGGAGCTTTTACGATGACCATCTCAACTATCTTCTTAATTTCAATGCATGTTTCATCTTGCTTAATATGTTTAGCAGCCAAACTTATTGATTATTTCTCATGTTTTGTTCCAAAGTATGACATACTTTCCATATCGCATCTAAGATAATTGCAGCTACCGCCCAAACATCCCATTATACAGAGCCATTTGTCCATTTCTCTCTTATAGGAAGTATCCTGGAGTGCCTAAAATCTTAGCTAAAGTCACTATCTCTTGTCTTATTGCTCTGTTGAAATCTATGACTACTACTTCTAAAGGGAATAGATTTAGCATTACATTTTCTGGCTTCAAATCTCTCTGAACATACCCTTAGATCATGGAGCTCTTTCACACCCTTAGTCATATCTGTGAGTATCTCATTCAAATCATCAGGATATCTATTATGGTAGAGATACTCTCTTAGAGACATTTCAAACTTCTTGAGTCTCAATGCAATAAAACCATGACCAAGTATAACTCCGTCGACTTAGCTAAGTTCTTGCATTATCTTTTCTAAGCCTCTCTCAGTACTATGTATTCATTTGCAAACTCATTTTAATATTGCTCGTTCTTAATGAGATACTTGAATGGATATACCTTGTATGCAAATTCATCAACAACTATAAGTTTTACCTTGTTAGGTACGTCAATATTCAAATAGTTTTCAATACAGCTGCTTAT
>ARYC01020299.1:0-13905 GCA_000711775.1 Oxytricha trifallax
TTCTCTCGCATTTAATTAATAACCCCAACCCCTAACAAATTCCCTACAAATCAAAGCACTTATAAACCTCATTAAGGGGTTTTGGGGTTTTTATTATAAAGCCAAACGAGATATATAACTTCGTATTAAAGATGTTTTTTGACAAACTGAACCTTTAAACTTACAAAAAGGAACACATCTTAAGGCCAGGTTGTATATAATTTGGAAATGGGCTTCAGGAAAATAAGGATTGATATAGAGGTTATTAATAATTAAAGCCTACTTGATCTAATTTTCGCATTACTTTTAATTTGTAAAATTTTTTCATTATTATCAAGATTGATATCTGTGAGCAAACCCTAACTAATGAAACTCAAAATACCTTGTAGTTAAGTTGCTATTCATACAAGCTGCTTCAGGTTTATTTGATCAGTTATGATATCTCTGAGAGCCATTTCATAGAGTGGGTGTCTGAACTTCATATATTTGATACAGAGAACAGTATCATGGCTTTATTAAGTAATTGAAGTTTTAAATTTTACCTTGTGTTAGTATTTGATACTCATTTGTAAACTCCAATTAATATTAATCATATCTTAAGAAATATTTGAATTGACAAACTTTTTTAGGAAATTAATTGAAATTTTAATTTTTAACTTTCATTCAAAGAATATTTTTAATTTAGGCAGTTTTAAAGTGATAGGTCTAGATCAATATAATAAAAAATATTATGTATTAGATTTTAATCGTAATTATTGTGATTTCAGATGCAAGCAATTCGCAAGATTTACTTACATTCTTATTTACTCGCTTATTAGAGCTTGAACCTTTTCGGGAAGTCTCTAGCTTTTCTTTTATTGAATAGCCTTAATTAATCTTTATGATTTACATTCTATATAAATTTATTTAGAGCTTTTTAAAAATGATTTTTTTTAATTTAAATATTGTTTATGGCACTTAAATCAATAATTCTTTTCATAGATTTTATCAATTTTTAAGTTAAAAGTTGGCTTGTCTACTCTTTGTTTCTTCAAATGTCTGTACCAGCTAGATATATTACCACAATTTCTCTCAAACTAGTCACAAATGTAATCTTCAACTTTTCATCTTAAAAACAAACTTTATTTATCAATTTATTTATTGACAGTTAAAAAGTCTATCGCCTTTTACTGCATGTTTGAATGTTATATTAGTATATATTAAACATTTTAATTAAAATTCTATATGTAACTAAATTTCAAAATTTAATTACACACACTTTAAATATAGTATAATTAAGGATTCAAACATAGATTGAATATACTTAAATCTAGATAGAATTATCAATTTATGTAAGGAATTTTTAGTGCTCTAATCTAAGAACAATATTCTAAATATAATTTAGTAGATGATAAATTATTTTACATAGTATATTATTTAGGGTGCTTAACAATGTTCTTTGTAAATATATATTTCTTATTAAAATTGGGAAAAAATTAACTATCTTTGACTCTTTAATCATGTATGACTTTTGCATGTTAATAAATTTCTTAATTTCATTACACATGTAAATTATATAAAAATATTAAATTTATATTAAATTATCTTAAAAATCAACATGGAGCCAAACTAAAAATTATAATAATTTTTGAATCTGTTGAATCCTTACTCTTCTCTTTCCCCCCACAAACTTATCAGCAATTTATTAATATATAATCTTAATTTTTAATTAGTAAAAGAGAACTCAAACAATAACTGGTTTTTTTTATGGGTGTTTTTTCAGATTGTCACAAATCATTGTATTGCTAAAGGTAATTATT
Organism: Oxytricha trifallax; assembly: GCA_000711775.1. NCBI lineage: Eukaryota > Ciliophora > Spirotrichea > Sporadotrichida > Oxytrichidae > Oxytricha > Oxytricha trifallax. Next base: position 1,779 of record ARYC01020299.1, read on the forward strand.
CATTTAGTTTAAGAATAAATTTACTTTCAATAATATTCTGATTTCAATATTTACCTATTTAGACACTGCAGTACATTAAGAATGTACTGATTTAGGAGGTATTTTATCTTAAAAATAATTGTGATCCTAATAAATATAAGCTTTATTAAAAGCTTTTAATGAAGTACAAACTTTTAGGTAATGCTCTTCATTAAAAACGACTAATTTATATTAGAAATATAAAACAATAACTTGATTCTTATATTGATCTTCGAAGTATTAAACCAAGTTTCAAATCCTGTTTCATATCCATCTTAGAGAACAACCTCCTATAAGATGCCTATATTTGATAGTAAGTTTTACCGTAATTAAAACCCTGAAACCTTTCAGTAGTTTGATTGAGTTTATGATTGGGGGGGCCATATCTGAACCAAAGAGACATTATCTGAACCAAAGATATTTTTTTATAGTTTAAATAAGTTGTCGTATATACTCAGGGTCAAATTAGGGTTAGAGAACACGAAAAAGTTATTTTCAGATATGAAAAATTACTATGTAGAGTCGAAAACACATAAAATTAGTCTCATTTTATCATTAAATTACATTAGTTTTTATAATTTTTTTCTCCATTTTTTTGTTTTATTTAAACTTTTCTAAACTATATTACTTATTCAAAATCTTGTTGATAAGTTATCTGACAAAAATATAGTAAGATAAAAAATGCTAAATTTTAATAAAAATTTCTAAATTCAAATAATTTATTTTGTAATATAACTTATCAACAAGATTTTGAATAAGTTATTATTAGTATGTTAGTATGTTATAATTGAGGTCTCTATGGACCCCCAACATGACCTCTTAAATCGATCAGAACAGATCGGGCAGGGTGAGTGCACAAAGTTTTGACACCTTGTAGGATTCGAACTCCATATGTTATCAGTAAGAATTCAGATTCACGCTCTGGTCCAACTGCACATAGAATTCGAAGTCTACTTGGAAACTACGGTATATATACCACAGGACACTTGGATTTTGAATAAGTAATATAGTCTAGAAGAGTTTAAATAAAACTAAAAAATGGAGAAAAAAATTATAAAAAACTAATGTAATTTAATTATAAAAACGAGACTCATTTTATGTGTTTTCGACTCTATATAGTAATTTTTAGTATCTGAAAATAACTTTTTCGTGTTCTCTGACCCTAATTTGACCCTGAGTATATACGACAACTTATTTAAACTATAAAAAAATATCTTTGTTCAGATATGACCCCCCTTATGATGATAAAAGCAGACTATTAAGGCATACTTTATTAGGGTTTTATAGGGTTTATGTAGGGGTTTTATGTTTAAATATTAGTAATTTAAGTGAGTATATGCGAGGTTTGGGGTCAGTTTATGACTGCGAGTATATAGATTTATTGTTTAAGTTGCGTTATGGATGTGATGAATATAGTGAATAACTCTAGCCTGTTCTAAATTATACATCTATTGCAAGACTGCTCCATAAATCTCATGCAACTGTGAGGTCTCACTGTCTATAAGCATTGAATTTAAAGAAACAGCAGCTTAATTCTAAGCCTAAAAGACCTCTAAAATTTTAGCAGCATCATATCGATTATCTAATTAATGAAAAGACTCTTAAATACTGGGCTCACTTCTCTCTGGCCTAGAGAGCTGTGATGTATCATCGCCAATTTCCCGAGCTTCACATATCTGCATAATCCATAGCGAACATATATAAAAAGAACGGAATATCTTACAAGACAGTCAATCGCATTAAGAGAGTGATTGACTCTAATGTTCCATTTTAAAAGAATAATTTAATTATATACTAGATTAAATGCAGAGGTCTTAAGAGCATAATATAAAGTTCATACACGCTGATGAAGCTGTATTTAAATTCAATACCTTTATATCAAGGTCTTGGTACAAGAGGTATAGTAATATAGAAGTTTATGACTAAAAGGTTAAGGTGTAAAATCATGCTATTCTTGGTGGAATAAGTGAAGATAGTAGCCTAGAGACTTATGTAATCCACCCTCGCTCTATAAAGACTGAATAATATATTAAGTTCTTACAATAACTCAGAGACAAATACGCTGACAAAGAGATTATTCTATTCGTTGATAACTTATCAGTTCATAAAACTAAAGAACCAAGGAAGGAATACGAAAAGCTAACATAACACCTGTATTTAATGTTCCTTACAGCCCTTAGTTTAATGGAATTGAATTATACTGGGGGTTATTAAAAGGCCAATACAAGAAACTTCTACTCTATCACTTAATGCACGACTTGAAGATAGATACAGTCGATTTTATTAAGAGTGCTGCTAAGAGAGTCAGCGATGAGAAAGCTAAAGTATGCGCAAGAGAAGGGGATTTTGTGTTTATAAACAAGTATTAGATTTAAACGAATGAATAAGTTCACATAATAAATTTGCCCGTAAAGGGATTTGGCTTCTCTTTCTTTTCTTCCTCTTAAGGCTTGCCTCGGCCCATGTTTCTTCTATTAGTGCCAGCCCCTGCATCTATGTTCATCTCGTCTGGCTTTTAAAAATCTTGAAGAGCTCTTACTCAATTCATGTTTTACATGAACTTTCTCTCTCTGTTTAATTTGCTGCGCTCTTTCATCAAGTAAATAGCAGTACCAGGTTTTTCTATAAAGTTAGAAGACTAAGCTTACTTGAGATGAAAGGATGCTTTTGAAGTTCCTACAGCCAGGTATCACTTATTTTAATACCTTGCTTCTCTTTTTCTTCAGGAGAGATGCTGTAGCGTTTCTTATGAGCTTCTTAAATAACTTCATTTAAGTACTCAGGTTTCAGAGTTGCAAAAACACCAAAGAAGAAGTTTCTCTCTGGCAACTAATTAGAGAGCTGCAGCTTTGATGGAAGGTAGAGAGCTACGACCGGATCACTCATAGCATCGTCATATAGGTTAGTCACTGAAATTTCAGGGTAGTTAGGAATCTAAATCATCCTAATTTCATTAGACTTAAAACTTTTTTCTCTTAACTCAGTAAGGCTTTTAAGAATGAGATTTTAGTTCCTTCCTGAGTTGGCAAGAACAATCCAACAATAATGAATTTATTAATCTTACTTAAGAAATTACATTGCTAAACCAAATATCTATAAAGGTCCTCTTTACTTCGAAATTTTCCAATTAAATCTTGAGATTAAATTCTCTTCATTGCATCATTCATAGACTCCATCTTGCTTCCTCTTTCTAGAAATGTTAATGAAATTTAAAATTATGGATATCCATTCTAAGTTTATTAAAATCTTACTACTAAATAGGGAGGACCTACTGGAGGTCAACCTTGAAAAGATATACGGAGAAGCATTGAAAAACTTTCTCCAAGTTTCACAGATTGATTTCCATTTTTATACAACTTTCTCCATTAAATTGCTCCTAATAATGTTTAATTATTTTAGGAGGTCCTCCAAATTAAGTTCAAACTTTATTAGAAGTTAAATTATAAGGTTAAAACTTAATTAGGAGCATATTAAATTTAAAAATGTTTAATAATTTTACCTCCAAATTAAGATCAAACTAGATTTGGAGGACTTCCTAGAGAAACAAAACTTCATTAGGAGTATTTTAATTTACTAAAATGTATAAAATTCTCATAAAAATATGTCAACTTAGAGTCTTTTATGGTTAGTTAATTTTCTTACCTCTCAGCAAAGAATCTACCAGAGTGTCTTATACTCGACTACTATAGTTTATCAAGGTATATTATATCATTATTATAATAAAATATATCAGCAAACTAAAATGAGCGCTAACCTGTTAAGAAGAGCGGCATTACTTGGATCAAGTCAATAAAAGTTATCATTCCAGCAACCAAGAAAAGTAGAGACCAGAGACGCTTGTACTCAGTGGGAGCCTACTTATGACAACTTTGATCAGTCTAGCTTTGAGATTTAAATATAAGTTAAGTAGGAGGTTATCATAGAAGCTGTGCAAATTGAGGAGGAGGTTAAACAACCCTCCATAGAGCATTAATAAATACAAGCCAAAGTTGACTATTAATGCAAAGAATGCAATAAAGTTTTCTCTTACAAGTCAACTTATAAGAGACACTTGAGAGATATACACAACGATATGCCAAGGTTATATCTCAAGCATTAAAAGAAAGATGGAAGTATGTCTGTGAGTTCTGTGAGAAGCCATATTCTCATACTAGAGACCTCAAAGTGCACTTAAAGAATAAGCACAATTAAAGTTTTGTCTTTATTCATGAACCTACAGGGAATAGATTCCTCTAAAAGAGAAGATCAAGAAACCCAGTGCAGTCTCTTAGAGTTGAAGTCTAGAAGTAAGTTAAAATGAAGAAAGCAGTCAAGAACTTTCCAGTCTCTGAGATCAATAAAATCATGGTTAAAATAGAGGCAATGAAGATTCCTATATTAAAAATCATTGACTTAGATTCTTGCCTAGAAAGCTATCTCACTCTTGAAGATAAAATAGAGAAGAGAGTCATTACTGATGACTAATATGCTTATAAGATATATCCTTTCAATTACTTCCTTGCTGATGACAAGTTCCAAATGGAATTTGCTAATGAGTATTATGCTCTTTAAAAGGCAAAGTTAAATGAGTGCAGGCATATCATCTAGCTTGATGCTATTTTACTTGGTAAAGATCATGTAGCCTTCAGGCTTCCTTTATTAGAAATGACTTACAGAGAATTCTTATCTGACAATAGATGTCAGAGATAAATTAGCTAGATAGTATAGCAGATAGTTGAGGGGATTGAAGAGCTTCACAAGCTAGGTTATGTTCATAGAGACTTAAAGCCAGAGAACATCATGATGAACTTTCAGCCTCTTAGAGTTTATATTATTGACTTCAACAGAGCTCAAAGAGTGCAAGCCTCTGCATAAGGAAATGTATACGGCACTCCTGGATATTTTCCCAGAGAGAGAGGATTGGAGAGATGGAGACACTTAATGGGATATCTGGGCTCTAGCAGTAATAATAATAGAGAGCGACATGCCAAGAAACGATTACTTTAGCTGCAGGGGTGAGAGAGATTCTAAGCAGAGAATCAAACAATATCTCGATAAAAATAAAATAAATGGAGGTCTCAAAGAACTTGCATACTCAACTATTATCAAGCCAAGCTAAGAGAATTAACAAACTATAAAAACAATCAAACATCAACTTAGAAAGATAAAATTCAGAGAACTGCCACATGACTCTAAGCTTATGTTTGTGTGAAATATTTTAAAAACTCGCTTGTTATACTCACTAAAAATACTAATATTTAAACATTAAACCCCTTCATAAACCCTATTTAAACCCAAATAAAGTATGCATTAATAGTCTACTTTTGTCAATCAAAAACTCAATCAAACTACTAAAAGGGTTTTGGGGTTTTGAATACATGATTGAAATAGATAAACTTAAATTTGAATTTCATTATTTCGATATGCTTAAAGATGGAGTCAATTAATGAATGATGCAATGAAAAGTGTGCAAGCACAATAAATATTAAATTGATTTAGAAGCAAGAAGGATTTGCATAGCTACCTCGGCCAAAAAGGTAAGGAACTTATAGTTACTAATATTGATAATGTTTTTGGTTAGCTTCAATCAATGATGGAAAGCACTGAAATTTAATTTGTGGGGCAAAACTCTGCGAAGAGAAGAAAGCATTTAAAACTTAAGATTTAAAGTTTGCAGAGATTGCAACTATCCAGAAACGTAGTTACTTATTTATTCAATGATGCAATGAATGACCCAGAGTAGAGCAGTACCAGCATACTACGATGCAGTTGTCAAATTAACTACCGAAAAAAACTAATTATTGGGCAGATATACAACAATCAAAGGAGTTTAATTGAAAAATACTATTCAAAAATCTCATAAAAAGAGGCATATCATTTACCCAGAAGACAATGGCAAACAAGGAATTAAGATTAATGAGAGCTGGCTGGTTGTCTGAATTGCAGAAGCACTCTTTTATATCAAGTAAAATTTGAAGAATAACTCTCGTTCAAAAACTGGAACTGACAACTATTGATAAAGGAATATAAGCAAACTTCACAGAGAGCGAAAGTTACAGACAAAGTATGAAGTTAGAGAAAGTTTTTGTTTAAATACTTTACTTTAAATTTAAAAAATAAAAAATGATTGATCAAAGATCAAGATGAAAAGAAATCCAAGTGGATGGAGGCAATCCTACAAAACATTTATAAATGTGATTTTTCTAAATTATAAATCTTTAATCTAGAACTTATTAAGTAGAGTTATCCCTACTTTGCACATTTTTTAGCAAAATAATTATATTCTATCTTGGCTAAACTGTAAATAAAGTCTACTGTATCTATAGGTATATCATAAATACATCAAATGATATAGCAATAATTCTTGTCTTGAGCTTTTAGTATACCCCAGTAGAATATAATTCCAATAAAAAGAGGGCGTTGAGGTATTTTGAACACTGGCGTTATTCTAAGTTGTTCATAACTCTTCCTGGTTTCCTCGGTCTTATGAACAGAAAGATTATCAACTAATAGAATAATCTCTTATTCAAGTACTTCTCTCTCCGCTGTTTAAAGAACTTAACAAGCTGCTTTGTCTTAATTGAGCGAGGATGAATAACATATATTTCAAAACTTACTTCCTCGCAAATGCCTTCAAGAATTGCAATTGTCTATACCTTAAATTACTAGTAATATATTTCTATATTCTTATTTAAAAGTTAATAGGAAATTGATAAATTTTTTGAATTGAGTTAATTCTAAAATATTATGAATATTTGGTTTTTTTTCATTTTTACAATAGGTATATAAATAGAGATATATTTATATATACATAGAGAATCTTCACAAAACAGATATCAACCAAATTTCTAGGGTTAGTATTTTAAAAAAATGTATAACATTAATCAAACTAAAAATTTATTCCTAACTGCATCTCTAAAGCCAAGAAATTGAAGACTCTTACTCATACCCTTTGGAAGACCTAAAGATAATGACCTCGCCGTTGGTGGAGCTTTCGCTCTTCGTGCTGCACCCTAAGGTAGAGATTGATCAGTACCAAGAGTCACTATGAGGTTGCAGTGGCTGGCGCTCTAGTTTAAATGCTTGCTTAAGAGCATCTGCCATGAAGATATAATGTAAAGAGCATCTTCAGTTTGTTGTCGACCTTCTGTGACCCCACACCATCCACTGTCATCGGGACGTCATCCAGCAGACCCTAGACTCTCACCTTGGCATTGCGTAGAGGACGCCCAGCAAGAAGGGTGAAGAGCCCATAAAAGGCTATAAAGTTAAGGATGAAGTCAAATACTAATTACTCACTACTTTGGGGGCGCCCAAGGCAAGAGGTGGGCCCTATCTAGTATATGGTAAACAACAAATGACAACTATTGACGATTGGCCGACACATGTTCACGTCTTTACAATTAGAATTTACCAAGACTGATCAATCACCCTCAGTAGTATCCTTTAACGGATGAGCTGATCTTATAGTATGATGCTCACTGATTGAAGAATCATCGGCGTATCTAACAGTTAACATTAAGCATGCTATCAAATTCCTCTAAACTTAATGGGAATCCGCCTAGAGCATCTCACCGCACAAATGGGGAAAGAACTGATTACTAGAGGAATGGGAGAAGCATTAAGGAATCCGGAAGCATATTACTTGGGAAATCATCATCATCTTTCAATTTTCCAAGAAATAGGTCTCAAAACGCTCGCTTAATGCCATAGGATGGTCTCGGAAAATAAAGATGCTCACTTATCTCGGCCCTCCTAACACTTGTCTATTTCCTTAGAATATAACATGGAGAATGTAATAATGCCATTGTATTTCCCCCCTCTCGAAGAGCTTCGTGATATCGTTTGAAATAAGGGTTAATAAAAATGCCGAGATGCTAACACTCTAGCTGATCAATATGTCAAAAGGAAGAGGTAAAACTTGTTAATAGGGGTGTTATTGATGATGAAGAGCAAGAGAAAAAACTGTGCCGATGATAACTACAGAGGAGGATGCAGGGTTAACAGCTGATGTTGCAAAGATGGCTGAAAAAAGATGGCTTCAAAGGACAAGACAAAGATGGCAGATGCCTTCAATTTAGCCACATAGAGATAGATCAGAAAGTCACAAAACGTCGACAATGAAGAAGAGGTTTTAAATCTCTCAGAGCTAATCCACAATAAATTTTGTAGAAGAACCATCAAGATGGAAGATTTTAGCCCACACTGGATTGATAAACATACCTATCAGCACTTCAGAAACAACACAATGAATAAGATGATGTTTGAGTTGATCAATCACAGCATTTTAAAATTAAAGCATGAAAGTAAAACTATGTCATTTTAGAATTATTCAGGGATTGTTTTTGTAGCAATCCTTCTAATTATAATGAATTAATCTATTATTTTAAATTTAATTTTTATTCATCCTATTTTCTACATACTTTACTTCTATATTAAAACTTTTAGATTAATTGTTTTAGGTAACAAAGCCTTGTCAGCATGTATTTTAATTATTCTATTGAAATTTAGAAGAGTAAAATAAATCATTCTCTTGGTACAATTCAAACCTTTGTAATTTATACCATTTCGTTTATATCAGGGAACAAATCTATATTAGCTAATTATTCAGAGAGAAGTGAAGTCAATATCTTATTTTTTTATGATAAGATCATTAATATGGTGATCTAGAAACTTCTCTTACTTTTAGACTTCGAATTTAACTATTATTGCTTTAATTACACTGATTAAAAGCACAAAACTAAGAGTAGATATCTACGCTTTAAGAGAAATGCAATAGACTTAAAGATATTCAGTATTGGTTGGATATAAATCACTTTTATATTGCATTCATAGGGTATTATAAACACTTAATCTATGTGCTTTTCATCATATTATACCCAAACTCTTGTTATTTTGCAAAATACTATGTTCTAATCATACCTCTAACAAATTCAAAACAATTCAAAGCTCTCATAAATCTCATTTAGGGGTTTGGGTATTGATTCTATAATTATTTAATATATTAAATATTGAATTATCAAAACAAATCTTTCTTTTAACAAGTTCAGTTAGTAATAAAGTTTATTAATAATTTTACATTTTAATTTAAATATTATAAAAATTAAACTATCAAAAAATTTAAGATTTAATTTTTTTATTTCTTAAACTTTTAATAATTTATATCATATTATTTAAGCTTATTAAATTAAAATTATTATCATAATGAAAAATTTATTTGAAAAGATATGTAATTTAATTTCCAAATAAGATAAATTATCATTCAATTTTTTTTAGCAATTAAATCATTTGTTTTTATGTATATTTTAAGATTATTAAATGGATAACAACTATTTTATAAATATTATAGTTTTATTGACATTAAAGACATTGAAATATTTAATCTATTATTCTAATAATAGTCCTGTTTCTTCAAACCATAATAAAAGGATTCGAAATAACTTTTCAAAATAAAATAAAATCATTACAATTATAAAATTTGTTGATCTTTAAAAGATTTAAAAAAAATAATTTCAAGTTTTTATATTGAAATGTGATATTTATGTATAATAATCATGCTTATAATAGTAAAGAATAACCAAAAATCAAATCTCATAAAAATTTCCTATATTATTTGATCTTTTTCTTTTTATATTTGTTTAAAAAATTAAACTTTTATTATCAATCAATCAGTCAAAATAGTAAAAAAATCGTGAATATACAAATCCTTAAATATAAAGGAATTTATAATATATATCTAAAAAACATTTTTTTTATATATTTATTAGAAATCTACAGTATAAACAATAAAATTATATAATATTGTGAATTTAATTATTTAAACTCATTTATTTTTGCTAATGCAGCCTGTCTTTTATATTAAAATTTCTTATTTATATTTTAAAATAAGTTTATATATTTTGAATTATAGAAATTAAGTTTGTTTTTAACCTATATTAAGTTTAATTTATTCATAAGAAAAAACATAAGTAATTATCAAATAATTTACTAATAAAAGTAACAAATCTTTAAAATTTAAAATTTTCAATGTATAAAATTAATTATTTCACTAATATATAAAACAGTGAATAAACTTCATTTCATATTAGTAATAAAGTAATTTGATAAATAAAAATAAATTTAAAATAAAACAAATAAAATAAAAATTTTTAATTTTAAATATAATAAAAATGGGCTTAAGTAGTAAAAATATAATATTTATCACTTGGAGCCCATTTTAAATATAATAATATATAAATCAAACAAATTTATAAAAAATAATTATAATAATGTTTTGAAAGCAATTTATTTATATTTATTTTTGTATTTTATGAATTTTTAAATTGACTATTTTTTTCTATTTTGACTGAATCTTAAAAACAATAAATAAAAACAGAGTTAGTTTTTAATTGTATAATATATCATTTGATAATTAAATGTGATTTAGCATTTTTTAAAAGATTTAATAAATAAAAAAAGTATGATAAAATTAAAAAATATTTGAGTTTTTTATTACGTTTTCTGAGTTAATTATCTTTATCATTGATATCACGATTTTCCTAAATTAAGTCATCGAGCTAATTTAAATTATATGTTTAATTGTATGATAATTATTAATTTTATAGAATAAATATTAAATAATGCTAATTTTTTAAACAACTGATAGAATCTGTAAGCTGCTAATTTTCTTGTACAAGACTATTATTCTTTTGTTTTAACGTTTCATTCTACTTTTACAGATCCTTAATTTGTTTATCTTTTAGAGAAGTTATTTTATAAAAATTCATTATATTGGAAAACAAATAAGAATACAAACTCAATTAATTTATTTAAATATATTGATATTCAATAATATATGATTATTTGTATAATAATCTATAAATGATCAAGAGTATGTAAATTTGAAAAACTATTGTCTAAAATAAATTATTATTTTTCTTCCAAATATCTTTAAAATGAAATTACATTTTTTAAAAATTTTAATTTGATTTCTATAGATACATAATGCAATTAAAAAATGATATTAATTAGATACAAAATTCCCTCATTGTGATAAAACTGTGGTTAAAAATTATTCTTAATTAGATGCTAATACATTAATTGACAAATATTACTACTTCTAGGAATTTGGCATTAAGAATAAAACAGAATTTTAGAATAGCATGAAATAATTGTAAAATAGTAATGAAAATTAAAATTAATATAATTTATAATCATATATCTATGCTTCATCTTATAATACAATCGATAATTTACTATAATTATTGTGATTATTAATAATCTCAAAGAAAAATTCGTCTTTTCATAATTTAAAATAAACAAAACTTGCAATCTTATTTAATATAGATTTCTAATTTATAGACAATCAAAACCCCAAAACCACTAAATGAGATTTATAAGTGATTTGATATATAGGGAATTTGTTTGGGGATAGTATAAATTAAATTCTGGACCAAATAACAAGCATTTGGGTATAAAATGATGAAGAGCACAGAAATTTAGTGTATAAACTATGCTACAAATCTGATATACACAGTGATTAAAATCACACCAGTACTTATATAAAAGCTAATTGTAATGCTGTTAAATGTTGTCTGTCAACTATTTATTTTCTCTGCTTTTCAGCTGTGTATTCATGCAATAATAGTTAAATTCTAAAACTAAAAAGAAGTCATAATTTTTTGATCGCCATTTTAACTTTCTCATCTACAAAAAAAACAATTAGATATTGAGCTCACTTCTCTCTTGACCAAAAGGCTACTGTACTTTATCATCAGTTCCTTGAGTATGGGAATTCTGCTAAATCTATAGCCAATATTTTTAAATGGAATGGTATCACTTACAATGGAATGAATTGTAAAAGAGAGGGATTTATTTACTCTGTCAATTAACAATAACAAAATATAGAATCTATGCAAACGAGGATGTTTTTTGCTTATTCACTTTCAAATAAGAATATAGAAATATATTACTAGTAATTTAAGGTATAGACAATTGCAATTCTTGAAGGCATTTGCGAGGAAGTAAGTTTTGAAATATATGTTATTCATCCTCGCTCAATTAAGACAAAGCAGCTTGTTAAGTTCTTTAAACAGCGGAGAGAGAAGTACTTGAATAAGAGATTATTCTATTAGTTGATAATCTTTCTGTT
>ARYC01020300.1:0-13278 GCA_000711775.1 Oxytricha trifallax
TGAGAGATATACACAACGATATGCCAAGGTTATATGTCAAGCATTAAGAGAAAGATGGGAAGTATGTCTGTGAGTTCTGTGAGAAGCCATATCTTCTCATACTAGAGACCTCAAAGTGCACTTAAAGAATAAGCACAATTAAAGTTTTGTCTTTATTCATGAACCTACAGGGAATAGATTCCTCTAAAAGAGAAAATCAAGAAACCCAGTTGAGTCTCTTAGAGTTGAAGTGTAGAAGTAAGTCAAAATGAAGAAAGCAGTCAAGAACTTTCCAGTCTCTGAGATCAATAAAATCATGGTTAAAATAGAGGCAATGAAAATTCCTATATTAAAAATCATTGACTTAGATTCTTGCCTAGCTACCTCACTCTTGAAGATAAAATAGAGAAGAGAGTCATTACTGATAACTAATATGCTTACAAGATATATCCTTTCAATTACTTCCTTGCTGATGAAAAGTTCCAAATGAAAATTGCTAATGAGTATTATGCTCTATAAAAGGCAAAGTTAAATGAGTGAAGGCATATCATCTAGCTTGATGCTATTTTACTTCGTAAAGATCATGTAGCCTTCAGGCTTCCATTACTAGAAATAACTTACAGAGAATTCCTATCTGACAATAGATGCCAGAGATAAATTAGCTAGATAGTATAGCAGATAATGGAGGGATTCAAGAGCTTCACAAGCTAGGTTATGTTCATAGACACTTAAAGCCAGAGAATATCATGATGAACTTTCAGCCTCTTAGAGTTTATATAATAGACTTCAACAGAGCTCAAAGAGTGCAAGCCTCTGCATAAGAAAATGTATACGGCACTCCTGGATATTTCACAGAGAGAGAGGATTGGAGAGATGGAGACACTGAATGGGATATCTGGGCCCTAGCAGTAATAATAATAGAGAGCGACATGCCAAGAAACGATTACTTTACCTGCAGAGGTGAAAGAGATTATAAGCAGAGAATCAAACAATATCTCGATAAAAATAAAATAAATGGAGGTCTCAGAGAACTTGCATACTCAACTATTATCAAGCCAAGATAAGAGAATTAAAAAAAATAGAAACAATCAAACATCAACTTAGAAAGATAAAATTCAGAGAACTGCCACATGACTCTAAGCATATGTTTGTGTGAAATATTTTAAAAACTCGCTTGTTATACTCACTAAAAATACTAATATTTAAACATTAAACCCCTTCATAAACCCTATTTAAACCCAAATAAAGTATGCATTAATAGTCTACTTTTGTCAATCAAAAACTCAATCAAACTACTAAAAGGGTTTTGGGGTTTTGAATACATGATTGAAATAGATAAACTTAAATTTGAATTTCATTATTTCGATATGCTTAAAGATGGAGTCAATTAATGAATGATGCAATGAAAAGTGTGCAAGCACAATAAATATTAAATTGATTTAGAAGCAAGAAGGATTTGCATAGCTACCTCGGCCAAAAAGGTAAGGAACTTATAGTTACTAATATTGATAATGTTTTTGGTTAGCTTCAATCAATGATGGAAAGCACTGAAATTTAATTTGTGGGGCAAAACTCTGCGAAGAGAAGAAAGCATTTAAAACTTAAGATTTAAAGTTTGCAGAGATTGCAACTATCCAGAAACGTAGTTACTTATTTATTCAATGATGCAATGAATGACCCAGAGTAGAGCAGTACCAGCATACTACGATGCAGTTGTCAAATTAACTACCGAAAAAAACTAATTATTGGGCAGATATACAACAATCAAAGGAGTTTAATTGAAAAATACTATTCAAAAATCTCATAAAAAGAGGCATATCATTTACCCAGAAGACAATGGCAAACAAGGAATTAAGATTAATGAGAGCTGGCTGGTTGTCTGAATTGCAGAAGCACTCTTTTATATCAAGTAAAATTTGAAGAATAACTCTCGTTCAAAAACTGGAACTGACAACTATTGATAAAGGAATATAAGCAAACTTCACAGAGAGCGAAAGTTACAGACAAAGTATGAAGTTAGAGAAAGTTTTTGTTTAAATACTTTACTTTAAATTTAAAAAATAAAAAATGATTGATCAAAGATCAAGATGAAAAGAAATCCAAGTGGATGGAGGCAATCCTACAAAACATTTATAAATGTGATTTTTCTAAATTATAAATCTTTAATCTAGAACTTATTAAGTAGAGTTATCCCTACTTTGCACATTTTTTAGCAAAATAATTATATTCTATCTTGGCTAAACTGTAAATAAAGTCTACTGTATCTATAGGTATATCATAAATACATCAAATGATATAGCAATAATTCTTGTCTTGAGCTTTTAGTATACCCCAGTAGAATATAATTCCAATAAAAAGAGGGCGTTGAGGTATTTTGAACACTGGCGTTATTCTAAGTTGTTCATAACTCTTCCTGGTTTCCTCGGTCTTATGAACAGAAAGATTATCAACTAATAGAATAATCTCTTATTCAAGTACTTCTCTCTCCGCTGTTTAAAGAACTTAACAAGCTGCTTTGTCTTAATTGAGCGAGGATGAATAACATATATTTCAAAACTTACTTCCTCGCAAATGCCTTCAAGAATTGCAATTGTCTATACCTTAAATTACTAGTAATATATTTCTATATTCTTATTTAAAAGTTAATAGGAAATTGATAAATTTTTTGAATTGAGTTAATTCTAAAATATTATGAATATTTGGTTTTTTTTCATTTTTACAATAGGTATATAAATAGAGATATATTTATATATACATAGAGAATCTTCACAAAACAGATATCAACCAAATTTCTAGGGTTAGTATTTTAAAAAAATGTATAACATTAATCAAACTAAAAATTTATTCCTAACTGCATCTCTAAAGCCAAGAAATTGAAGACTCTTACTCATACCCTTTGGAAGACCTAAAGATAATGACCTCGCCGTTGGTGGAGCTTTCGCTCTTCGTGCTGCACCCTAAGGTAGAGATTGATCAGTACCAAGAGTCACTATGAGGTTGCAGTGGCTGGCGCTCTAGTTTAAATGCTTGCTTAAGAGCATCTGCCATGAAGATATAATGTAAAGAGCATCTTCAGTTTGTTGTCGACCTTCTGTGACCCCACACCATCCACTGTCATCGGGACGTCATCCAGCAGACCCTAGACTCTCACCTTGGCATTGCGTAGAGGACGCCCAGCAAGAAGGGTGAAGAGCCCATAAAAGGCTATAAAGTTAAGGATGAAGTCAAATACTAATTACTCACTACTTTGGGGGCGCCCAAGGCAAGAGGTGGGCCCTATCTAGTATATGGTAAACAACAAATGACAACTATTGACGATTGGCCGACACATGTTCACGTCTTTACAATTAGAATTTACCAAGACTGATCAATCACCCTCAGTAGTATCCTTTAACGGATGAGCTGATCTTATAGTATGATGCTCACTGATTGAAGAATCATCGGCGTATCTAACAGTTAACATTAAGCATGCTATCAAATTCCTCTAAACTTAATGGGAATCCGCCTAGAGCATCTCACCGCACAAATGGGGAAAGAACTGATTACTAGAGGAATGGGAGAAGCATTAAGGAATCCGGAAGCATATTACTTGGGAAATCATCATCATCTTTCAATTTTCCAAGAAATAGGTCTCAAAACGCTCGCTTAATGCCATAGGATGGTCTCGGAAAATAAAGATGCTCACTTATCTCGGCCCTCCTAACACTTGTCTATTTCCTTAGAATATAACATGGAGAATGTAATAATGCCATTGTATTTCCCCCCTCTCGAAGAGCTTCGTGATATCGTTTGAAATAAGGGTTAATAAAAATGCCGAGATGCTAACACTCTAGCTGATCAATATGTCAAAAGGAAGAGGTAAAACTTGTTAATAGGGGTGTTATTGATGATGAAGAGCAAGAGAAAAAACTGTGCCGATGATAACTACAGAGGAGGATGCAGGGTTAACAGCTGATGTTGCAAAGATGGCTGAAAAAAGATGGCTTCAAAGGACAAGACAAAGATGGCAGATGCCTTCAATTTAGCCACATAGAGATAGATCAGAAAGTCACAAAACGTCGACAATGAAGAAGAGGTTTTAAATCTCTCAGAGCTAATCCACAATAAATTTTGTAGAAGAACCATCAAGATGGAAGATTTTAGCCCACACTGGATTGATAAACATACCTATCAGCACTTCAGAAACAACACAATGAATAAGATGATGTTTGAGTTGATCAATCACAGCATTTTAAAATTAAAGCATGAAAGTAAAACTATGTCATTTTAGAATTATTCAGGGATTGTTTTTGTAGCAATCCTTCTAATTATAATGAATTAATCTATTATTTTAAATTTAATTTTTATTCATCCTATTTTCTACATACTTTACTTCTATATTAAAACTTTTAGATTAATTGTTTTAGGTAACAAAGCCTTGTCAGCATGTATTTTAATTATTCTATTGAAATTTAGAAGAGTAAAATAAATCATTCTCTTGGTACAATTCAAACCTTTGTAATTTATACCATTTCGTTTATATCAGGGAACAAATCTATATTAGCTAATTATTCAGAGAGAAGTGAAGTCAATATCTTATTTTTTTATGATAAGATCATTAATATGGTGATCTAGAAACTTCTCTTACTTTTAGACTTCGAATTTAACTATTATTGCTTTAATTACACTGATTAAAAGCACAAAACTAAGAGTAGATATCTACGCTTTAAGAGAAATGCAATAGACTTAAAGATATTCAGTATTGGTTGGATATAAATCACTTTTATATTGCATTCATAGGGTATTATAAACACTTAATCTATGTGCTTTTCATCATATTATACCCAAACTCTTGTTATTTTGCAAAATACTATGTTCTAATCATACCTCTAACAAATTCAAAACAATTCAAAGCTCTCATAAATCTCATTTAGGGGTTTGGGTATTGATTCTATAATTATTTAATATATTAAATATTGAATTATCAAAACAAATCTTTCTTTTAACAAGTTCAGTTAGTAATAAAGTTTATTAATAATTTTACATTTTAATTTAAATATTATAAAAATTAAACTATCAAAAAATTTAAGATTTAATTTTTTTATTTCTTAAACTTTTAATAATTTATATCATATTATTTAAGCTTATTAAATTAAAATTATTATCATAATGAAAAATTTATTTGAAAAGATATGTAATTTAATTTCCAAATAAGATAAATTATCATTCAATTTTTTTTAGCAATTAAATCATTTGTTTTTATGTATATTTTAAGATTATTAAATGGATAACAACTATTTTATAAATATTATAGTTTTATTGACATTAAAGACATTGAAATATTTAATCTATTATTCTAATAATAGTCCTGTTTCTTCAAACCATAATAAAAGGATTCGAAATAACTTTTCAAAATAAAATAAAATCATTACAATTATAAAATTTGTTGATCTTTAAAAGATTTAAAAAAAATAATTTCAAGTTTTTATATTGAAATGTGATATTTATGTATAATAATCATGCTTATAATAGTAAAGAATAACCAAAAATCAAATCTCATAAAAATTTCCTATATTATTTGATCTTTTTCTTTTTATATTTGTTTAAAAAATTAAACTTTTATTATCAATCAATCAGTCAAAATAGTAAAAAAATCGTGAATATACAAATCCTTAAATATAAAGGAATTTATAATATATATACTAAAAACATTTTTTTTATATATTTATTAGAAATCTACAGTATAAACAATAAAATTATATAATATTGTGAATTTAATTATTAAAACTCATTTATTTTTGCTAATGCAGCCTGTCTTTTATATTAAAATTTCTTATTTATATTTTAAAATAAGTTTATATATTTTGAATTATAGAAATTAAGTTTGTTTTTAACCTAAATGAAGTTTAATTTATTCATAAGAAAAAACATAAATAATTATCAAATAATTTACTAATAAAAGTAACAAATCTTTAAAATTTAAAATTTTCAATGTATAAAATTAATTATTTCACTAATATATAAAACAGTGAATAAACTTCATTTCATATTAGTAATAAAGTAATTTGATAAATAAAAATAAATTTAAAATAAAACAAATAAAATAAAAATTTTTAATTTTAAATATAATAAAAATGGGCTCAAGTAGTAAAAATATAATATTTATCACTTGAGCCCATTTTAAATATAATAATATATAAATCAAACAAATTTATTAAAAATAATTATAATAATGTTTTGAAAATAATTTATTTATATTTATTTTTGTATTTTATGAATTTTTAAATTGACTATTTTTTTCTATTTTGACTGAATCTTAAAAACAATAAATAAAAACAGAGTTAGTTTTTAATTGTATAATATATCATTTGATAATTAAATGTGATTTAGCATTTTTTAAAAGATTTAATAAATAAAAAAAGTATGATAAAATTAAAAAATATTTGAGTTTTTTATTACGTTTTCTGAGTTAATTATCTTTATCATTGATATCACGATTTTCCTAAATTAAGTCATCGAGCTAATTTAAATTATATGTTTAATTGTATGATAATTATTAATTTTATAGAATAAATATTAAATAATGCTAATTTTTTAAACAACTGATAGAATCTGTAAGCTGCTAATTTTCTTGTACAAGACTATTATTCTTTTGTTTTAACGTTTCATTCTACTTTTACAGATCCTTAATTTGTTTATCTTTTAGAGAAGTTATTTTATAAAAATTCATTATATTGGAAAACAAATAAGAATACAAACTCAATTAATTTATTTAAATATATTGATATTCAATAATATATGATTATTTGTATAATAATCTATAAATGATCAAGAGTATGTAAATTTGAAAAACTATTGTCTAAAATAAATTATTATTTTTCTTCCAAATATCTTTAAAATGAAATTACATTTTTTAAAAATTTTAATTTGATTTCTATAGATACATAATGCAATTAAAAAATGATATTAATTAGATACAAAATTCCCTCATTGTGATAAAACTGTGGTTAAAAATTATTCTTAATTAGATGCTAATACATTAATTGACAAATATTACTACTTCTAGGAATTTGGCATTAAGAATAAAACAGAATTTTAGAATAGCATGAAATAATTGTAAAATAGTAATGAAAATTAAAATTAATATAATTTATAATCATATATCTATGCTTCATCTTATAATACAATCGATAATTTACTATAATTATTGTGATTATTAATAATCTCAAAGAAAAATTCGTCTTTTCATAATTTAAAATAAACAAAACTTGCAATCTTATTTAATATAGATTTCTAATTTATAGACAATCAAAACCCCAAAACCACTAAATGAGATTTATAAGTGATTTGATATATAGGGAATTTGTTTGGGGATAGTATAAATTAAATTCTGGACCAAATAACAAGCATTTGGGTATAAAATGATGAAGAGCACAGAAATTTAGTGTATAAACTATGCTACAAATCTGATATACACAGTGATTAAAATCACACCAGTACTTATATAAAAGCTAATTGTAATGCTGTTAAATGTTGTCTGTCAACTATTTATTTTCTCTGCTTTTCAGCTGTGTATTCATGCAATAATAGTTAAATTCTAAAACTAAAAAGAAGTCATAATTTTTTGATCGCCATTTTAACTTTCTCATCTACAAAAAAAACAATTAGATATTGAGCTCACTTCTCTCTTGACCAAAAGGCTACTGTACTTTATCATCAGTTCCTTGAGTATGGGAATTCTGCTAAATCTATAGCCAATATTTTTAAATGGAATGGTATCACTTACAATGGAATGAATTGTAAAAGAGAGGGATTTATTTACTCTGTCAATTAACAATAACAAAATATAGAATCTATGCAAACGAGGATGTTTTTTGCTTATTCACTTTCAAATAAGAATATAGAAATATATTACTAGTAATTTAAGGTATAGACAATTGCAATTCTTGAAGGCATTTGCGAGGAAGTAAGTTTTGAAATATATGTTATTCATCCTCGCTCAATTAAGACAAAGCAGCTTGTTAAGTTCTTTAAACAGCGGAGAGAGAAGTACTTGAATAAGAGATTATTCTATTAGTTGATAATCTTTCTGTTCATAAGACCGAGGAAACCAGGAAGAGTTATGAACAACTTAGAATAACGCCAGTGTTCAAAATACCTCAACGCCCTCTTTTTATTGGAATTATATTCTACTGGGGTATACTAAAAGCTCAAGACAAGAATAATTGCTATATCATTTGATGCATTTATGATATACCTATAGATACAGTAGACTTTATTTACAGTTTAGCCAAGATAGAATATAATTAGTTTGCTAAAAAATGTGCAAAGTAGGGATAACTCTACTTAATAAGTTCTAGATTAAAGATTTATAATTTAGAAAAATCACATTTATAAATATTTTGTAGGATTGCCTCCATACACTTAGATGTCTTTTCATCTTGATCTTTGATCAATCATTTTTAATCTTTTAAATTTAAAGTAAAGAATTTAAACAAAAACTCTCTCTAACTTCATACTTTGTCTGTAACTTTCGCTCTCTGTGAAGTTTGCTTATATTCCTTTATCAATAGTTGTCAGTTCCAGATTTTGAACCAGAGTCATTCTTCAAATTTTACTTGATATAAAAGAGTGCCTCTGCAATTCAGACAACCAGCCAGCTCTCATTAATCTTAATTCCTTGTTTGCCATTGTCTTCTGGGTAAATGATATGCCTCTTTTTATGAGATTTTTGAATAGTATTTTTCAATTAAACTCCTTTGATTGTTGTATATCTGCCCAATAATTAGTTTGTTTCGGTAGTTAATTTGACAACTGCATCGTAGTATGCTGGTACTGCTCTACTCTGGGTCATTCATTGCATCATTGAATAAATAAGTAACTACGTTTCTGGATAGTTGCAATCTCTGCAAACTTTAAATCTCAACTTTTAAATGCTTTCTTCTCTTCGCAGAGTTTTGCCCCACAAATTAAATTTCAGTGGTTCCATCAATGACTGAAGCTAACCAAAAACATTATCAATATTAGTAACTATAAGTTTTACCTTTTTGCACGAGGTAGCTATGCAAATCCTTCTTGCTTCTAAATCATTTAATATTTATTGTGCTTGCACACTTTTCATTGCATCATTCATTAATTGACTCCATCTTTAAACATATCGAAAAAATGAAATTCAAATTTAAGTTTATCTATTTCAATCATATATTACGGTAAAACTTACTATTAAATATGGGCATCTTATAGGAGGGTTGTTCTCTAAGATGGATATGAAACAGGTGGTTTAATACTTCGATGATTAATATTAGATTTTACTATAATTGGTACGTTCTTAATATGGAACAGCTTCTATAATGCTCGTACTGAATTTTAACCATCTTTTTTTAATCATAAAATCACAATATACCTCTAAATCAAGATCGAATTATTTGTTGACATCTTAAATCTTTATGCTCTGTAATCAGCTTATATATGATAGCAAATGTAATATGGATCATTTAACTATATGAAAGTCAACTTTGAAAATTAAAAGAAAAGTGTGGCAACTGTTATTAGAACACCCATAAATTAATACCAGAGCAATCATTTGAGCTATCTATTATTAATTGAGAAATCATAAAATATAGAATAAATGGCTAACAAATGTGTTGGGGACAGTGAAGAAGAAAAGGGATTAATAAATTTCTCTAAAAGCTGAATAAGTTTTGAAGCATACTTTGTGACTAGAGATTGCGGTCATAAATTTAGTTGATATATCATATGAGGGAACATAGAGAAGCCTAGCCAACTATACTTAAAGAACGATAAACTTGATAAAAATTTATGATTGCTTTTAATGTAATAAGCTATGCTCTCTTGAAGGAGCATTTTTGAAAGCTCAAAAAAATATATGGAAGTTGAATTGAAACTTCTCAACAAAATAAAGCTAGAAAATCTTGAAAGTAGTAAGCTCGAACGATCAATTGAATCAGAATATCTGAGAAAATATCGCAACTTGCTTGTATTTGATATCACAAAGATTACAATTAAAATTTAAGATAAATACTTCTGATTTTAATTAAATTGATCTTGACACCTTACGTTAAAGCTACATTATTTTAAGTATCCTTTGATACAAAAGTTATCAATGATCATTAATTGTGGTTGCATTTAAGCATAAACCAAATGCCGGAACTGTCCTTCTCAATAATCAAGAGGAGAATTGACTTAAGGTGTAGAAAGTCAAAAGGTTGAAGTAAAATTCTAATAACTATCTGGCTGGCTTAGGTTCCAGGTTCCAGGATTATATTCCATAAAGCTTTAAATAATAAATAATCAATGCCATCAATACGCATATAACTTTTATCCCTTCAACTATCTCTTTTGCTATGTTAAATATAGGTGGAGTCACAAATGAGTATTTTGTACAAGCACAAACCAAATTTATGGATTGTATGTAATAAATCAAACTAGAAGCTGTTCTCTGTATAAAATATCATGAAGTTTTCAGACTCCCACTCTATGAAATGACCCTCAGAGATTTCATAACTGATCAAATAAACCTGAAGCAACTTGGATGAATAGCAACTTAACTATAAGGTATTATGAGTTTCTTAAGTAGTGTTTGCTCACAGAGATATCAAACTAAAAAATATGAAATTGAAACCACCAGTAAGAGTTGAAATAATTTACTTGAACATAACATTTAAGGTAGAAGTATAAAGACTTGGGAGGTAATGTGCACTTTAGGTTATTATCGAAAAGAATTGTGGGTTATGGCATTAAAATAATAGAGTGCCAAATGCCTCTCAACGATTACTTCTCAGAAAAGCTGAAAAAAGAAGTTAAGCAAAAAAATTCAAGAATATATTGATAAAAAAAGAGTTAATTAATGAATGAGTTAAATATGAGAGTCAACAGATTCAGAAAATTTTTACAATTTTAGTTTGACTGCATATTGTTTTTTAAACTAATTTAATATTTCAATTTAATTTACATGTGTAATAAAATTTAGAAATTTAGTTACACTTAAAACTTATGATATATGATAAAAGAGTCAAATATATGTTAAATTTTGAAAATTTAAATTAAGAATTATATTTTTACAAAAGTACAAAATTTTAAGCACCCTAATAACTTCTATATAATTTATCATCGATAAATTTTATTTAGAATATTGTTCTTAGTTCTAAGAATTCACTTTAGAAATTGTTAATTCTATCTAGTTTTATATATATTCTATCTATGTTTTAATACTTAATTATACCATACAATAAGTATGCGTAACTAAATTTAAAATTTAGTTTAAAAAAATATAGAATTAGAATTAAAATGCTAAATAAAATATAAATAAAAAAAACACTCAAGCATGCACTAAAAAGCATTAGGTTTTTAACAATCACTGAATACCTTAAGTATTAATCAAGCTAAACCCACGATCAGACATATAAAATAAACATATATATATTTATATAATATTGGCTGAGTAAAATTAACTTCAGACCTCTTCCATGTAATTTAATAGTACATTTTTAGTATTTAAGTTAACTATATCTACTATAATTTTTAGTCTAAAATCTATTAATAACTGAAACCCCTAACAAATTCCCTTAATTAAGTGGTTTTGGGGTTATTAATGCAATTTGAAAACTATCAGTTAAAAGAAAAGTTATCCTAACAAGATTAATTTTCAAGTTGATAAAAAATTTTATAAGATCCACTTCTTCTTTCCAAAAAATATCTTTTCTATAAAGTAGCTTCAATAACCACAGTTTATTGTAAAATATTGAAATTTCTTTATATTTTTATCATTTATCTTTTTTAAAGGTTGAGTAGCATATTCACCCTACTCCCGATAAGGCAATTATAACATATATCTCTTGAAATACTTAAATATCTTTAATGATTTGTATACATAAGTAGAGTTACAGCTCTAAAATTGAACCTTTAAATCAGCCACTTATACGATAATCGAAACAAAACTTGCATATATAATGTTTTTAAAATTTATTTTTAATATGAAATTATAAAATTCTATTTTTGGAATCTAATTTTATGTTTTATTTAGATTTAGCTTTAGCACAATATAATCAAGACATCAATGAATTTTAATCAATAAATTTATTTGGTAGTTAATTATGAAAAAATTTAATAATTTTGTTTTTAATCTTTAATTAAAAATTACTTGTTTTTCATCAATAATCCCATTTAACTTTAAAAATGGTATATTCCACCCAATTTTATTAATTTTGTACTTAAATATTTTATAAGTCTTCTTGTATTGGTAAAATAAAAATAAAACCAATAAAATGAGTGAACTTTTAATTAAGATAAATTATGTAAAAATCATTATAAAATTTTCTAAATTAAATTTAACCCAAAATATTTTAATTTAACTTAGCTTAAAAGCTTTAAACTATCTGTTTTGTCTAATTGGCTGGCCTCAGCTCCAGTAACAATTTCCATACAGCATTAAATAATAATAATCTTAGCACAAAAATTTAAAGATAAAATCAATATCTCAATGGAAATTAATTAATAAAATTTTACTGTAAGATTCAATTTTAGAATTTAATTGTAATGAAATGAAAAGATTAAGATGGCAAAAAACTTATAAATAATGATAAATGGGAAAATATGTTATGGTTTAATAAAATAAATACGTTCTAGATATTTTAATGAAAAAGAAAAAGAAAGAATTATAGAAATGTAAATCTAAAATGATATTAGTAGTCAATCATTCTAATAAAGTTATAAATATCTATTATTATTAAATAAGCTTATTTTTATGACATATTTTATAGCATTCATCGAAAGGAAAAAGTAAATCACTGTTCAATTGGTTAAAATGAACCTATGCTTACTTAGAAATTCAAATATCAAGTGTTAATTTCTCAGGAAAATCGAAATTATTGAATTCGATTAGATTTCAAAATTCCAAAAGAAACCTAAACATAAGATAACTTATAAATTTTACATTAAAATTTAAATAATTATTATTAAAACTAGATATGATCCCTTTTTACATAATAATTTATTTTTTTCCATGTCAAATATATTACATCAATAATGCTCTCTGTGAATGGTTTACAATTCTTCTTTTTGATATTTAGCAAGTTGATGTACCATTTCATCAATTTTTTTCAGACATTTGCCTTAAGCATTATCAGACCAGGAATCTTCATTAAAACTGCTATCTTATGACTCATTTCTCTCAATACTAGATTCTTCATCAATTGAATGATCATTAACTGCCTAAATATGCAAATATATTAATAATTTTGAAATTTTTTAAGATAAAATAATTTAAAATTTAATTTATAAATAATTATATTTATATTTGTG
>ARYC01020301.1:0-42638 GCA_000711775.1 Oxytricha trifallax
GATGAAGTCAAATACTAATTACTCACTACTTTGGGGGCGCCCAAGGCAAGAGGTGGGCCCTATCTAGTATATGGTAAACAACAAATGACAACTATTGACGATTGGCCGACACATGTTCACGTCTTTACAATTAGAATTTACCAAGACTGATCAATCACCCTCAGTAGTATCCTTTAACGGATGAGCTGATCTTATAGTATGATGCTCACTGATTGAAGAATCATCGGCGTATCTAACAGTTAACATTAAGCATGCTATCAAATTCCTCTAAACTTAATGGGAATCCGCCTAGAGCATCTCACCGCACAAATGGGGAAAGAACTGATTACTAGAGGAATGGGAGAAGCATTAAGGAATCCGGAAGCATATTACTTGGGAAATCATCATCATCTTTCAATTTTCCAAGAAATAGGTCTCAAAACGCTCGCTTAATGCCATAGGATGGTCTCGGAAAATAAAGATGCTCACTTATCTCGGCCCTCCTAACACTTGTCTATTTCCTTAGAATATAACATGGAGAATGTAATAATGCCATTGTATTTCCCCCCTCTCGAAGAGCTTCGTGATATCGTTTGAAATAAGGGTTAATAAAAATGCCGAGATGCTAACACTCTAGCTGATCAATATGTCAAAAGGAAGAGGTAAAACTTGTTAATAGGGGTGTTATTGATGATGAAGAGCAAGAGAAAAAACTGTGCCGATGATAACTACAGAGGAGGATGCAGGGTTAACAGCTGATGTTGCAAAGATGGCTGAAAAAAGATGGCTTCAAAGGACAAGACAAAGATGGCAGATGCCTTCAATTTAGCCACATAGAGATAGATCAGAAAGTCACAAAACGTCGACAATGAAGAAGAGGTTTTAAATCTCTCAGAGCTAATCCACAATAAATTTTGTAGAAGAACCATCAAGATGGAAGATTTTAGCCCACACTGGATTGATAAACATACCTATCAGCACTTCAGAAACAACACAATGAATAAGATGATGTTTGAGTTGATCAATCACAGCATTTTAAAATTAAAGCATGAAAGTAAAACTATGTCATTTTAGAATTATTCAGGGATTGTTTTTGTAGCAATCCTTCTAATTATAATGAATTAATCTATTATTTTAAATTTAATTTTTATTCATCCTATTTTCTACATACTTTACTTCTATATTAAAACTTTTAGATTAATTGTTTTAGGTAACAAAGCCTTGTCAGCATGTATTTTAATTATTCTATTGAAATTTAGAAGAGTAAAATAAATCATTCTCTTGGTACAATTCAAACCTTTGTAATTTATACCATTTCGTTTATATCAGGGAACAAATCTATATTAGCTAATTATTCAGAGAGAAGTGAAGTCAATATCTTATTTTTTTATGATAAGATCATTAATATGGTGATCTAGAAACTTCTCTTACTTTTAGACTTCGAATTTAACTATTATTGCTTTAATTACACTGATTAAAAGCACAAAACTAAGAGTAGATATCTACGCTTTAAGAGAAATGCAATAGACTTAAAGATATTCAGTATTGGTTGGATATAAATCACTTTTATATTGCATTCATAGGGTATTATAAACACTTAATCTATGTGCTTTTCATCATATTATACCCAAACTCTTGTTATTTTGCAAAATACTATGTTCTAATCATACCTCTAACAAATTCAAAACAATTCAAAGCTCTCATAAATCTCATTTAGGGGTTTGGGTATTGATTCTATAATTATTTAATATATTAAATATTGAATTATCAAAACAAATCTTTCTTTTAACAAGTTCAGTTAGTAATAAAGTTTATTAATAATTTTACATTTTAATTTAAATATTATAAAAATTAAACTATCAAAAAATTTAAGATTTAATTTTTTTATTTCTTAAACTTTTAATAATTTATATCATATTATTTAAGCTTATTAAATTAAAATTATTATCATAATGAAAAATTTATTTGAAAAGATATGTAATTTAATTTCCAAATAAGATAAATTATCATTCAATTTTTTTTAGCAATTAAATCATTTGTTTTTATGTATATTTTAAGATTATTAAATGGATAACAACTATTTTATAAATATTATAGTTTTATTGACATTAAAGACATTGAAATATTTAATCTATTATTCTAATAATAGTCCTGTTTCTTCAAACCATAATAAAAGGATTCGAAATAACTTTTCAAAATAAAATAAAATCATTACAATTATAAAATTTGTTGATCTTTAAAAGATTTAAAAAAAATAATTTCAAGTTTTTATATTGAAATGTGATATTTATGTATAATAATCATGCTTATAATAGTAAAGAATAACCAAAAATCAAATCTCATAAAAATTTCCTATATTATTTGATCTTTTTCTTTTTATATTTGTTTAAAAAATTAAACTTTTATTATCAATCAATCAGTCAAAATAGTAAAAAAATCGTGAATATACAAATCCTTCAATATAAAGGAATTTATAATATATATACTAAAAACATTTTTTTATATATTTATTAGAAATCTACAGTATAAACAATAAAATTATATAATATTGAGAATTTAATTATTAAAACTCATTTATTTTTGCGAATGCAGCCTGTCTTTTATATTAAAATTTCTTATTTATATTTTAAAATAAGTTTATATATTTTGAATTATAGAAATTAAGATTGTTTTTAACCTAAATGAAGTTTAATTTATTCATAAGAAAAAACATAAATAATCATCAAATAATTTACTAATAAAAGTAACAAATCTTTAAAATTTAAAATTTTCAATGTATAAAATTAATTATTTCACTAATATATAAAACAGTGAATAAACTTCATTTCATATTAATAATAAAGTAATTTAATAAATAAAATAAATTTAAAATAAAACAAATAAAATAAAAATTTTTAATTTTAAATATAATAAAAATGGGCTCAAGTAGTAAAAATATAATATTTATCACTTGAGCCCATTTTAAATATAATAATATATAAATCAAACAAATTTATTAAAATAATTATAATAATGTTTTGAAAATAATTTATTTATATTTATTTTTGTATTTTATGAATTTTTAAATTGACTATTCTATTTGAACTGAATCTTAAAAACAATAAATAAAAACAGAGTTAGTTTTTAATTGTATAATATATCATTTGATAATTAAATGTGATTTAGCATTTTTTAAAAGATTTAATAAATAAAAAAAGTATGATAAAATTAAAAAATATTTGAGTTTTTTATTACGTTTTCTGAGTTAATTATCTTTATCATTGATATCACGATTTTCCTAAATTAAGTCATCGAGCTAATTTAAATTATATGTTTAATTGTATGATAATTATTAATTTTATAGAATAAATATTAAATAATGCTAATTTTTTAAACAACTGATAGAATCTGTAAGCTGCTAATTTTCTTGTACAAGACTATTATTCTTTTGTTTTAACGTTTCATTCTACTTTTACAGATCCTTAATTTGTTTATCTTTTAGAGAAGTTATTTTATAAAAATTCATTATATTGGAAAACAAATAAGAATACAAACTCAATTAATTTATTTAAATATATTGATATTCAATAATATA
Organism: Oxytricha trifallax; assembly: GCA_000711775.1. Lineage (NCBI taxonomy): Eukaryota > Ciliophora > Spirotrichea > Sporadotrichida > Oxytrichidae > Oxytricha > Oxytricha trifallax. Next base: position 3,554 of record ARYC01020301.1, read on the forward strand.
TGATTATTTGTATAATAATCTATAAATGATCAAGAGTATGTAAATTTGAAAAACTATTGTCTAAAATAAATTATTATTTTTCTTCCAAATATCTTTAAAATGAAATTACATTTTTTAAAAATTTTAATTTGATTTCTATAGATACATAATGCAATTAAAAAATGATATTAATTAGATACAAAATTCCCTCATTGTGATAAAACTGTGGTTAAAAATTATTCTTAATTAGATGCTAATACATTAATTGACAAATATTACTACTTCTAGGAATTTGGCATTAAGAATAAAACAGAATTTTAGAATAGCATGAAATAATTGTAAAATAGTAATGAAAATTAAAATTAATATAATTTATAATCATATATCTATGCTTCATCTTATAATACAATCGATAATTTACTATAATTATTGTGATTATTAATAATCTCAAAGAAAAATTCGTCTTTTCATAATTTAAAATAAACAAAACTTGCAATCTTATTTAATATAGATTTCTAATTTATAGACAATCAAAACCCCAAAACCACTAAATGAGATTTATAAGTGATTTGATATATAGGGAATTTGTTTGGGGATAGTATAAATTAAATTCTGGACCAAATAACAAGCATTTGGGTATAAAATGATGAAGAGCACAGAAATTTAGTGTATAAACTATGCTACAAATCTGATATACACAGTGATTAAAATCACACCAGTACTTATATAAAAGCTAATTGTAATGCTGTTAAATGTTGTCTGTCAACTATTTATTTTCTCTGCTTTTCAGCTGTGTATTCATGCAATAATAGTTAAATTCTAAAACTAAAAAGAAGTCATAATTTTTTGATCGCCATTTTAACTTTCTCATCTACAAAAAAAACAATTAGATATTGAGCTCACTTCTCTCTTGACCAAAAGGCTACTGTACTTTATCATCAGTTCCTTGAGTATGGGAATTCTGCTAAATCTATAGCCAATATTTTTAAATGGAATGGTATCACTTACAATGGAATGAATTGTAAAAGAGAGGGATTTATTTACTCTGTCAATTAACAATAACAAAATATAGAATCTATGCAAACGAGGATGTTTTTTGCTTATTCACTTTCAAATAAGAATATAGAAATATATTACTAGTAATTTAAGGTATAGACAATTGCAATTCTTGAAGGCATTTGCGAGGAAGTAAGTTTTGAAATATATGTTATTCATCCTCGCTCAATTAAGACAAAGCAGCTTGTTAAGTTCTTTAAACAGCGGAGAGAGAAGTACTTGAATAAGAGATTATTCTATTAGTTGATAATCTTTCTGTTCATAAGACCGAGGAAACCAGGAAGAGTTATGAAACAACTTAGAATAACGCCAGTGTTCAAAATACCTCAACGCCCTCTTTTTATTGGAATTATATTCTACTGGGGTATACTAAAAGCTCAAGACAAGAATAATTGCTATATCATTTGATGCATTTATGATATACCTATAGATACAGTAGACTTTATTTACAGTTTAGCCAAGATAGAATATAATTAGTTTGCTAAAAAATGTGCAAAGTAGGGATAACTCTACTTAATAAGTTCTAGATTAAAGATTTATAATTTAGAAAAATCACATTTATAAATATTTTGTAGGATTGCTTCCATACACTTAGATGTCTTTTCATCTTGATCTTTGATCAATCATTTTTAATCTTTTAAATTTGAAGTAAAGAATTTAAACAAAAATTCTCTCTAACTTCATACTTTGTCTGTAACTTTCGCTCTCTGTGAAGTTTGCTTATATTCCTTTATCAATAGTTGTCAGTTCCAGATTTTTAACCAGAGTCATTCTTCAAATTTTACTTGATATAAAAGAGTGCCTCTGCAGTTCAGACAACCAGCCAGCTCTCATTAATCTTAATTCCTTGTTTGCCATTGTCTTCTGGGTTAATGATATGCCTCTTTTTATGAGATTTTTGAATAGTATTTTTCAATTAAACTCCTTTGATTGTTGTATATCTGCCCAATAATTAGTTTGTTTCGGTAGTTAATTTGACAACTGCTTCGTAGTATGCTGGTACTGCTCTACTCTGGGTCATTCATTGCATCATTGAATAAATAAGTAACTACGTTTCTGGATAGTTTGGAATCTCTGCAATCTTTATATCTCAACTTTTAAATGCTTTCTTTTCTTCGCAGAGTTTTGCCCCACAAATTTAATTTCAGTGGTTCCATCTATGACTGAAGCTAACCAAAAACATTATCAATATTAGTAACTATAAGTTTTACCTTTTTGCACGAGGTAGCTATGCAAATCCTTCTTGCTTCTAAATCATTTAATAATTTATTGTGCTTGCATACTTTTCATTGCATCATTCATTAATTGACTCCATCTTTATACATATCGAAAAAATGAAATTCAAATTTAAGTTTATCTATTTCAATCATGTATTACGGTAAAACTTACTATTAAATATGGGCATCTTATAGGAGGGTTGTTCTCTAAGATGGATATGAAACAGGTGGTTTAATACTTCGATGATTAATATTAGATTTTACTATAATTGGTACGTTCTTAATATGGAACAGCTTCTATAATGCTCGTACTGAATTTTAACCATCTTTTTTTAATCATAAAATCACAATATACCTCTAAATCAAGATCGAATTATTTGTTGACATCTTAAATCTTTATGCTCTGTAATCAGCTTATATATGATAGCAAATGTAATATGGATCATTTAACTATATGAAAGTCAACTTTGAAAATTAAAAGAAAAGTGTGGCAACTGTTATTAGAACACCCATAAATTAATACCAGAGCAATCATTTGAGCTATCTATTATTAATTGAGAAATCATAAAATATAGAATAAATGGCTAACAAATGTGTTGGGGACAGTGAAGAAGAAAAGGGATTAATAAATTTCTCTAAAAGCTGAATAAGTTTTGAAGCATACTTTGTGACTAGAGATTGCGGTCATAAATTTAGTTGATATATCATATGAGGGAACATAGAGAAGCCTAGCCAACTATACTTAAAGAACGATAAACTTGATAAAAATTTATGATTGCTTTTAATGTAATAAGCTATGCTCTCTTGAAGGAGCATTTTTGAAAGCTCAAAAAAATATATGGAAGTTGAATTGAAACTTCTCAACAAAATAAAGCTAGAAAATCTTGAAAGTAGTAAGCTCGAACGATCAATTGAATCAGAATATCTGAGAAAATATCGCAACTTGCTTGTATTTGATATCACAAAGATTACAATTAAAATTTAAGATAAATACTTCTGATTTTAATTAAATTGATCTTGACACCTTACGTTAAAGCTACATTATTTTAAGTATCCTTTGATACAAAAGTTATCAATGATCATTAATTGTGGTTGCATTTAAGCATAAACCAAATGCCGGAACTGTCCTTCTCAATAATCAAGAGGAGAATTGACTTAAGGTGTAGAAAGTCAAAAGGTTGAAGTAAAATTCTAATAACTATCTGGCTGGCTTAGGTTCCAGGTTCCAGGATTATATTCCATAAAGCTTTAAATAATAAATAATCAATGCCATCAATACGCATATAACTTTTATCCCTTCAACTATCTCTTTTGCTATGTTAAATATAGGTGGAGTCACAAATGAGTATTTTGTACAAGCACAAACCAAATTTATGGATTGTATGTAATAAATCAAACTAGAAGCTGTTCTCTGTATAAAATATCATGAAGTTTTCAGACTCCCACTCTATGAAATGACCCTCAGAGATTTCATAACTGATCAAATAAACCTGAAGCAACTTGGATGAATAGCAACTTAACTATAAGGTATTATGAGTTTCTTAAGTAGTGTTTGCTCACAGAGATATCAAACTAAAAAATATGAAATTGAAACCACCAGTAAGAGTTGAAATAATTTACTTGAACATAACATTTAAGGTAGAAGTATAAAGACTTGGGAGGTAATGTGCACTTTAGGTTATTATCGAAAAGAATTGTGGGTTATGGCATTAAAATAATAGAGTGCCAAATGCCTCTCAACGATTACTTCTCAGAAAAGCTGAAAAAAGAAGTTAAGCAAAAAAATTCAAGAATATATTGATAAAAAAAGAGTTAATTAATGAATGAGTTAAATATGAGAGTCAACAGATTCAGAAAATTTTTACAATTTTAGTTTGACTGCATATTGTTTTTTAAACTAATTTAATATTTCAATTTAATTTACATGTGTAATAAAATTTAGAAATTTAGTTACACTTAAAACTTATGATATATGATAAAAGAGTCAAATATATGTTAAATTTTGAAAATTTAAATTAAGAATTATATTTTTACAAAAGTACAAAATTTTAAGCACCCTAATAACTTCTATATAATTTATCATCGATAAATTTTATTTAGAATATTGTTCTTAGTTCTAAGAATTCACTTTAGAAATTGTTAATTCTATCTAGTTTTATATATATTCTATCTATGTTTTAATACTTAATTATACCATACAATAAGTATGCGTAACTAAATTTAAAATTTAGTTTAAAAAAATATAGAATTAGAATTAAAATGCTAAATAAAATATAAATAAAAAAAACACTCAAGCATGCACTAAAAAGCATTAGGTTTTTAACAATCACTGAATACCTTAAGTATTAATCAAGCTAAACCCACGATCAGACATATAAAATAAACATATATATATTTATATAATATTGGCTGAGTAAAATTAACTTCAGACCTCTTCCATGTAATTTAATAGTACATTTTTAGTATTTAAGTTAACTATATCTACTATAATTTTTAGTCTAAAATCTATTAATAACTGAAACCCCTAACAAATTCCCTTAATTAAGTGGTTTTGGGGTTATTAATGCAATTTGAAAACTATCAGTTAAAAGAAAAGTTATCCTAACAAGATTAATTTTCAAGTTGATAAAAAATTTTATAAGATCCACTTCTTCTTTCCAAAAAATATCTTTTCTATAAAGTAGCTTCAATAACCACAGTTTATTGTAAAATATTGAAATTTCTTTATATTTTTATCATTTATCTTTTTTAAAGGTTGAGTAGCATATTCACCCTACTCCCGATAAGGCAATTATAACATATATCTCTTGAAATACTTAAATATCTTTAATGATTTGTATACATAAGTAGAGTTACAGCTCTAAAATTGAACCTTTAAATCAGCCACTTATACGATAATCGAAACAAAACTTGCATATATAATGTTTTTAAAATTTATTTTTAATATGAAATTATAAAATTCTATTTTTGGAATCTAATTTTATGTTTTATTTAGATTTAGCTTTAGCACAATATAATCAAGACATCAATGAATTTTAATCAATAAATTTATTTGGTAGTTAATTATGAAAAAATTTAATAATTTTGTTTTTAATCTTTAATTAAAAATTACTTGTTTTTCATCAATAATCCCATTTAACTTTAAAAATGGTATATTCCACCCAATTTTATTAATTTTGTACTTAAATATTTTATAAGTCTTCTTGTATTGGTAAAATAAAAATAAAACCAATAAAATGAGTGAACTTTTAATTAAGATAAATTATGTAAAAATCATTATAAAATTTTCTAAATTAAATTTAACCCAAAATATTTTAATTTAACTTAGCTTAAAAGCTTTAAACTATCTGTTTTGTCTAATTGGCTGGCCTCAGCTCCAGTAACAATTTCCATACAGCATTAAATAATAATAATCTTAGCACAAAAATTTAAAGATAAAATCAATATCTCAATGGAAATTAATTAATAAAATTTTACTGTAAGATTCAATTTTAGAATTTAATTGTAATGAAATGAAAAGATTAAGATGGCAAAAAACTTATAAATAATGATAAATGGGAAAATATGTTATGGTTTAATAAAATAAATACGTTCTAGATATTTTAATGAAAAAGAAAAAGAAAGAATTATAGAAATGTAAATCTAAAATGATATTAGTAGTCAATCATTCTAATAAAGTTATAAATATCTATTATTATTAAATAAGCTTATTTTTATGACATATTTTATAGCATTCATCGAAAGGAAAAAGTAAATCACTGTTCAATTGGTTAAAATGAACCTATGCTTACTTAGAAATTCAAATATCAAGTGTTAATTTCTCAGGAAAATCGAAATTATTGAATTCGATTAGATTTCAAAATTCCAAAAGAAACCTAAACATAAGATAACTTATAAATTTTACATTAAAATTTAAATAATTATTATTAAAACTAGATATGATCCCTTTTTACATAATAATTTATTTTTTTCCATGTCAAATATATTACATCAATAATGCTCTCTGTGAATGGTTTACAATTCTTCTTTTTGATATTTAGCAAGTTGATGTACCATTTCATCAATTTTTTTCAGACATTTGCCTTAAGCATTATCAGACCAGGAATCTTCATTAAAACTGCTATCTTATGACTCATTTCTCTCAATACTAGATTCTTCATCAATTGAATGATCATTAACTGCCTAAATATGCAAATATATTAATAATTTTGAAATTTTTTAAGATAAAATAATTTAAAATTTAATTTATAAATAATTATATTTATATTTGTGATCTGACCTTCAAATACTTATTATTATCATAACATGCCAATTCTGAAATTAAAATTAATTGAAAGGAACAATAAATGAATAAATATATGAAAATACTATTATAATATTTAGCATTGATAATTATTTGTAAACATTTGATACTTCCTAAAATCTCAATAAAATAATAAGATTTAAACAATTAATAAAATGAACTTACTAAGAGAACATTGCAGTAATGGAAATAAGTATAAATAATAAAATTCAATAAATAAAATTGAAGATTATAAAGGAATTTTAATGAAATTTGTGCATAAAATTAAGGCTAATATAAATAAAATTTCAAATAAATATTCTTTATTTGATTAATATTGACACAAAAATAATCTTGCTATTATCAAAAACCCCAAAATTTTAATTTATAAAAGTGCAGTTGGACTAATTAGAATTAAGAAAAAAATGCAAATTTTGCAAGATTCTTTTCAAATGAAGCATCTCAAGATAAAAGGGATATCTACTAAAATTATCCCTATTATCTTTTACAATTTCTTCGTAAAAAACTTCGTGTTAATATACTTTTACAATATTTTAATTAATTATTTTAATAAAAAGTATATTATTAAACAAATTTCTTATTACTTTCTAATATTAACGCAACTGCTCAAATATTCTTGAAATCAAAACATAAAAAATAAAAAGCTAAGAATTATTATTTCTCTAACTGACATCATTTACTTTAAAAACTTCAGGCAATCCGTGATCTATGGATTCACAAAAGTATTAGTTTAAAATCAGCATTTATGAGGAATTAGCAATAAAAATTATTAATCTAAACATAATTAAAAAATTTATATTTTGAAATGCTTGACAAGCTTCAATGACAATTGATTATGAATCAGATTTCCGATCTTAAAGCGATAAAAACTTCCCTCAATAAAACCAGTGGGTCTAATGTGTCTCTATTTCTAAAGATTGAGCACACTATAATTTAAGCTCTCTAATCAAATAAAATAAAATAAAGATATAAAGAATCCCTAACAAACATCATTATTAAATATAACAATTATGGATAAATTATAAAAAATATGAATTTGTAATTATTTAGAATTATTTTGTAGTTATTATTAAGGAAATAAGCATAGTTGAAGCTACTTTTACAGTTTAGTAATAATATACTCTGTATATAATTATCAACTAAAGCAAAAATCATAACAATGAAAACTAGTCGATTTAAATGAATATCTTTTTGACGAATCTATAACTATAGACATTTACTTGTTTTTTGGAATACTAGTTGTCATAGAAGTACCGATTAAACTATATACTTATACTTGTTCATTTAAAATATACAGTATCTTCACTTAATTAAATTGAATGGTAACATATAATATATAATAAAAAAAGGATCTTATATATAAAATTATATAGTTTTTAGCTTGTTCAATTCTTCCACAATATTTTTGTGTGCTGTGATATCATGGCAGATATTAACGCTAGAGAGAGACATATCTAAAAAAAGAACTCTACAAAAACTATGCTGATCTTATTAACCAAAGTAAAATTTAGGAGGATCTTCCAATTTCAAGGAGAATTACTAAAATCTACCTTACTTGCACGTTTTTAAAATTGACTTTAATGAGATTTCTCACGATGCTTAGAAATGAATTATTGCTAGTTTGAATAGACCTAAAGTTGAAAGGCCACAATAAAATATTCTAAAATATTAGTTTAATTATTATTACTAATAGTTGTGTATAACAAAAAATAGTTAACACAATCTTAAATTAAAATAAAATTTTCTTAAAAGTTTTTTTAAAAAAGTTAGATATTGATTAGTAAACGGATTAGATTACTCATCAAATTGAATAAGCAAAATCTAAATTTGAAACTTGATTCAATAAATGACATGAACTAATGAAAAATAGGATTGAACATAGAGCAGAATAAATTATAAATTTTTAGGTGAATTAACAACAACCTTAGATTGATAGTTTGCTAGTTTATTAATTCTTTCAAGCACAAATGTGGAACATAGTTAAAATCCCAAAACCCCTTAATATGGTTTATACGAGATTTGATTTGATGGAATTTTTTAGAGGTTAAAATAATTCTAGGTATAAATGTGAAACTTATTTTAAATGTATTTAATATAATAAATACAAAACTACTTTTGGATAATTTGTAAAAGGTCTTAAATTTATTTTACTTATCTATAACTCTATATATTCTATTGATATGTCTGATCTTAAGATAGCTTTATTATCATAGACTTGGCCATTTATTTGATTAAGAAACTCTAGTTTTGACTTTAAACTGTTATATAATTTTATTATCATCTTTCTCGCACTTTATAGACTATTAATCCTTGCTATACATTTCAGTTTCACATCCTATTATTAAAGCTGCTAAAGTCTATAAATTACTCTAAAAGTCTTAATATATTCAGTCTTTACTTTATGAATAAAAGCATTAAGTTCCCATACTAATTCTAAGTCTTATTATTATTGTTAAGTAATAATTGATTTGGGGAAATTCAAAAAAAAAAATAACGGTAGATATATATATAATTATAACTGCCACTAATTTTTAAATTAAAAGAGTAATTTGATTTAGTACACTTTTAATTTTAATTCAGTTATAATAATTATTTATGACCAAATCATACAAATTGTACACTAAACTAATCTAGATTATTATTTTTTAAAATTAGGGAGTACTTTAAGATCCTACAAATTGTACAGTAAACTAATTCAAAAAATATTTTTTATATTAGGGCGTACTTTAAGAACCCTAAAAATTGTACAGTAAACTAATTTAAAAAAAAGTTTTTATTTAAATAACAATTGTAAAGAATGAAATTAGTTAAACGAAGTAATATATAATAAAATATTAAGATGAATAATTAGAATAAGTAATGGAGAATCCTCCACACTAAGCACAAATGAATCACTGTTGCTGTAACAAACCCTGAAACCCCTTGAGTTCTCCGAATGTGTTCTTGTGCATACTACCACTGTTACCGCTGACTAGACCCCATCCCACTCTCTCGCTGAGTACCGTAAATCACCTTTCTCTATTGAGTCTCCACTCTCTGCCGTCCTTGGTCCTTGCCGGTACCTACAGCTGCCCGGTGCTCGAGTAGGAAATTCTGTGTTGCCAAGATGGTATAGTGAGAAGTTAAGGATGTCTAAAAGAGCACGGTGTTTCTGGAGTAGCAGTCGGTGATCTTAGGACCAAGGACGGCAGAGAGTGGAGACTCAATAGAGAAAGGTGATTTACGGTACTCAGCGAGAGAGTGGGATGGGGTCTAGGGTCAGCGGGAACAGTGGTAGTATGCACAAGAACACATTCGGAGAACTCAAGGGGTTTCGGGGTTACAGCAACAGTGATGCATTTGTGCTTAGAGTGGAGAGATTCTCCATTACTTATTCTAATTATTCATCTTAACATTTTATTATATATTACTTCGTTTAACTAATCTCATACTGTACAATTGTAATTAAAATAAAAACTATTTTTTAAATTAGTTTACTGTACAATTTGTAGGATTCTTAAAGTACGCCCTAATAAAAATATATCTCAAATCAGTTTACTGTACAATTTTACGATTCTTAAAGTACGCCCTAATATAAAAAAAAATAATAATCTAGATTAGTTTAGTATACAATTTGCACGATTTGGTCATAAATAATTATTATAACTGAATTAAAATTAAAAGTGTACTAAATCAAATTAAGATTTTAGGATTTAAAAATTAGGGCCAGTTATAATTATATATATATCTACCGTTATTTTTTTATTTTTGAATTTCCCTTAATCAATTATTACTTTAACAATATTACTTTTACTGGTTGAAATTTTAGCATTCATGATAAATAATTTGGAAAATAGATGAATACAAGAATTCGATCAATAATAAATGAAAAACAATAAGCCAATATACAAAGTGTAAATCTAAAAAACGTTTCATTGTCTTTCCATGTTCCTTTTAAGATATCACCATTTGCATATTTGAATACTCCTTCACCATTTTTCTTAGCTGCTCTGCGAAGTGTTTGTCTGTTCCCACCACCACTCTTACCAGGTGCAACCCCTGTAAAATAAAAAAATTGGATATGTTTTTTGTAACTTACATTAATGTTGAATGACACGGCATCTTCTGCTCAGACATTTTTCCATTTTTGATTATATCTAATTAATTTCTTTTTTATTTATCAAATTCTTATTATAAATTGTAATTATATTTTTAGCTTGATATCTGTGAGCAAATCCTAACTTAAGAAACTCCTAATACCTTGTATTTAAGTTGCTATTCATACAAGCTTCTTAAAGTTTATTTGATCAGTTATGAAATCTCTGAGGGTCATTTCATAGAGTTGGAGTCTGAACTTCATATATTTGATAAAGAGAACAATTTCCAGTTTGATTTTGTATGCGTATTGATGATCTTTGATAACTTTCTTATCAAAGAAAACTTTTAAAATAAGGTAGCTTTAAAGTAAAGTGTCTTATTCAACTTAATAAGAAACCAAATTTTTATAAAAAATTTTAATCTTAATCATTATGATTTTGGAGGTTTTGTAGTACCTAACTTTTTATTGTACTCTACCTCTCTAGATTATTCAGGAACTGCCATTTTAGAATATTTCCTCAAATATCTTTTGTTAAGCAGCTTAAACAACTAAACTTCATGGATTCCTCTTTGACCTCCAGCTAAAATTAAGTTTTAAAAAGAATTATACAAAATATTTAAAGAAATTTTTATTGTGCATAAAACATCTAGAAGAAGTTATCCTTATCCGCAAATCATTATTTAATACTTACATCTTTGCCTATTTATAATTCTATATAGACTTATTTTGTTTCTTTTAGGATTTAAAAAAAAATTTACTGGAAAGACAAAGAGGGATTTCAACTCCTACTTATTCCTTGTGACGTTTTAGTAAAGGCTCCTTCAAGAGAGCATAGCTTATTACATTAAAAGCAATCATAAATTTCTATCAATTTTATCGTTCTTTAAGTATAGGTGGCTTGGTTTATCTATGTTCCCTCATATGATATATCAACTAAATTTATGACCGCAATCTCTAGTCACAAAGTATGCTTCAAAACTTATTCAGCTTTTAGAGAAATTTATTAATCCCTTTTCTTCTTCACTGTCCCCAACACATTGTTGGCCATTTATTTATATATTTTATGATTTCTCAATTAATAATAGATAGCTCAAAAGAATGCTCTGGTATTAATTTATGGGTGTTCTAATAACAGTTGCCACACTTCTTTTAATTTTCAAAGTTGACTTTCATATAGTTAAATGATCCATATTACATTTGCTATCATATATAAGCTGATTACAGAGCATAAACATTTAAGATGTCAACCAATAATTCGAACTTGATTTAGAGGTATATTGTGATTTTATGATTAAAAAAAGATGGTTAAAATTCAGTACGAGATTTATAGAAGCTGTTCATTATTAGGAACGTACCAATTATAGTAAAATCTAATATTAATCATCGAAGTATTAAACCACCTGTTTCATATCCATCTTAGAGAACAACCCTCCTATAAGATGCCCATATTTAATAGTAAGTTTTACCGTAATACATGATTGAAATAGATAAACTTAAATTTGAATTTCATTTTTTCGATATGTATAAAGATGGAGTCAATTAATGAATGATGCAATGAAAAGTATGCAAGCACAATAAATTATTAAATGATTTAGAAGCAAGAAGGATTTGCATAGCTACCTCGTGCAAAAAGGTAAAACTTATAGTTACTAATATTGATAATGTTTTTGGTTAGCTTCAGTCATAGATGGAACCACTGAAATTAAATTTGTGGGGCAAAACTCTGCGAAGAAAAGAAAGATTTAAAAGTTGAGATATAAAGATTGCAGAGATTCCAAACTATCCAGAAACGTAGTTACTTATTTATTCAATGATGCAATGAATGACCCAGAGTAGAGCAGTACCAGCATACTACGAAGCAGTTGTCAAATTAACTACCGAAACAAACTAATTATTGGGCAGATATACAACAATCAAAGGAGTTTAATTGAAAAATACTATTCAAAAATCTCATAAAAAGAGGCATATCATTAACCCAGAAGACAATGGCAAACAAGGAATTAAGATTAATGAGAGCTGGCTGGTTGTCTGAACTGCAGAGGCACTCTTTTATATCAAGTAAAATTTGAAGAATGACTCTGGTTAAAAATCTGGAACTGACAACTATTGATAAAGGAATATAAGCAAACTTCACAGAGAGCGAAAGTTACAGACAAAGTATGAAGTTAGAGAGAATTTTTGTTTAAATTCTTTACTTCAAATTTAAAAGATTAAAAATGATTGATCAAAGATCAAGATGAAAAGACATCTAAGTGTATGGAAGCAATCCTACAAAATATTTATAAATGTGATTTTTCTAAATTATAAATCTTTAATCTAGAACTTATTAAGTAGAGTTATCCCTACTTTGCACATTTTTTAGCAAACTAATTATATTCTATCTTGGCTAAACTGTAAATAAAGTCTACTGTATCTATAGGTATATCATAAATGCATCAAATGATATAGCAATTATTCTTGTCTTGAGCTTTTAGTATACCCCAGTAGAATATAATTCCAATAAAAAGAGGGCGTTGAGGTATTTTGAACACTGGCGTTATTCTAAGTTGTTCATAACTCTTCCTGGTTTCCTCGGTCTTATGAACAGAAAGATTATCAACTAATAGAATAATCTCTTATTCAAGTACTTCTCTCTCCGCTGTTTAAAGAACTTAACAAGCTGCTTTGTCTTAATTGAGCGAGCATGAATAACATATTTTTCAAAACTTACTTCCTCGCAAATGGCTTCAAGAATTGCCATTGTTATAACTTAAATTTCTAGTAATATATTTCTATATTCTTATTTGAAAGTGAATAAGCAAAAAACATCCTCGTTAGCATAGATTCTATATTTTGTTATTGTTAATTGACAGAGTAAATAAATCCCTATCTTTTACAATTCACTCCATTGTAAGTGATACCATTTCATTTATAAATATTGGCTTTAGATTATCCAGAAATCCCATACTCAAGGAACTGATGATAAAGCACAGTAGCTTTTTGGTCAAGAGAGAAGTGAGCTCAATTTCTAATTGTTTTTTTGTAGATGAGAAAGTTAAAATGGCGATCTAGAAACTATGACTTCTTTTTAGTTTTAGAATTTAACTATTATTGCTATAATACACAGTTGAAAGCAGAGAAAATAAATAGTTTACAGACAACATTTAACAGCATTACAATTAGCTTTTAAATAAGTAGTGGTGTGATTTTAATCACTGTGTATATCACATTTGTAGCATAGTTTATACACTAAATTTCTGTGCTCTTCATCATTTTATACCCAAATGCTTGTTATTTGGTCCAGAATTTAATTTACATTATCTCCCAAACAAATTCCCTATAGATATAAAATCTCTTATAAATATAATTTAGGGGTTTTGGGGTTTTAAGTGCTCTATGATTATGTTGCTTCTCAGTTGCTCGGTAATCCAAAAAAATTCAGGTAGAAATAATCAATTGACTTAAGAGCTAAAAGATTTAATTCTTTCATTTAATTATACATATTAATTTGGTATAATGCAACTAAATTTGGAATTAGATTAATAAAAAATTATTGCATTATTTGCTAAATTTTAAAAATATAATCAGAAAATTTTATTTCAAATCGCAAAAGTAGATGAAAAATTAAATATTCTAAAAATATTTAATGACATTTGATATGATAAAATTAAAAAAAAATTATTTATATTTTTTTTTATTTGAATCGTATTATTTGATTTTACACAAGTATTTTCTCCCTATAAATTTAAATTCAATTAAATATAAAATATGTTTATACAAAAATATACTAAAATTGTTTTCACAATTATATAAAAATTTCTATAAATTATTATATATTTCAAATGAGCCAATTAAGTCAACTTATTAAAGTATCAGTCTTTGAGATTTTAACGAAAAAAGAATATAAACTTTTTCTTTTTTTTATTAGTTAGAGCTTGACTTGTGTTTATAACAAATAAATTAGGCAAACTGTACTATTATTCCAGTTAAGAAAACCAAAAGACCTTCAAATATTGATTTCTGCAAAACGATAACATATAATTAATAAATAACTCTAAGATTTATAATTATATTAGTCTAAAATATGATAAGTTATTATTATTAAGAAAATTGAATTAAAATTTTAAATTCATAATAATATTAAATTATAGTTATGTCATGGTAATTATTAACCTTAGATAAAAGTATCAAAAATTTGTTCAAAACTTTGGAATATTTTGACTTAGGCTTATAAAGAATCATAAATACTTAAATTGAAAATAAAAATTCCCTTTTTAAATATAAAATATTTCTTGCATCTAAAATTCAAATATTTTTAAATCTATTATTTTCAATTTTTTTAAAAATGTATTTTAAAAAAATACAGTTATAATTATAAAAAAGGAAAATAATTAAAAAATATAATGAAATTTTGAATGTAATTAAGTTGAATAATTCAATTCTCATAATCAGCAAAACATGAGCATTATTATTTGCATAATTTAGAAATTTATTATTTATAATTGTTATAATTTTGATTTGTTTATTTAATACCACTGCTTATATTATAGAATTCAGATTAATTGACAGTATTTTAAATATTATTAATCCTTATATTTTTTATTATGGCATTAATTGAATGAATTAAAAATTTAAATAAATTATTATTTATTAATTTATAAATAGTAAATACTTATATAGCATGCTTAATACTACTTCCGGAAATCGGAAGACAATAAGCTTATACTTTTATTATGTGATGGATAGTATTCATAATTTTCATGAAAATGATTGATTAAAGGTCATAGAAAATGTAGATCAATAAAGATGTGATTAAATATAAAACATTATATATTATTTTTTAATCATATTTTTGCGCTTAAATATAAATTATAATGGTTTCTACAATTCAATAATGATAAGGATGCTTGGTTAATAATAGGAGTTTAATTTATTAGAATTTTAAAAAGAAGAGATATTGGTGTATTTTATAAAAATATTGTTGTTTATATTAAGATTTTTATTAATATTTTTCCACAACATATCTTTATAATTTTACCTAAAATAAATTTATTAAAATTTAATTACTAGAATTACTTGGGGGGGGAAGTTTCCTGCCCCAAAAAAGGTAGTTTAATGCCCCCTTCGAAAGTTTCCTGTCCCATACATAAAAATATGTAATTTTTATAATTTTCAAAGAATCTCTATCATCAATTATGTTATAGTTATTTTTAATTTAGCTTCAAATATCATTTATACCTTGATAATGACTTACATTTTAATGAAAATCACATTAATTATTAATAAAAAAAAAAAATAAAATTTTTTTTAGCCTTGTTAATAATTTATAATTTGATAAAGAATAATTATGTACCTTGAAAATTATATATTAATAAAAGTTGTTTAGTACATGGTTATGGTAATTGAAATTGAAATTTATTATTTCTAAATTTTTTATTGCCAAAGAATAAAAAATTAATGTTGGGGGGCAGGAAACTGTTTTGGGCAGGAAATTTCCCCCCCCCCCAATAACTTAATATCTGAAATAAATTTTAAATGATGTACTAGAGCAAATATTTGATGATTTTTAGTGAAAGAAAAAGTTATTTTAACTGGATAAACTAAAAATCAGGGGTTTCAAAGTATATCATTTTATATTTACGCGAATTATAAGCAAAGAAATATAAATGAACTATATAATTTCAGGCATGGACCTTAAGTATTCAACAAATGCATTGATGACTTAATAATTGGAGTTAACAGTATTATTTAACTAATTTAAATAATTTGCAGATTTATGAATTTTTTTAGCGACTAAATAATGTATTAGTTTAAAATTTATTATAAATTTGGGATATCAAATTATAAATTAAAAATTTTAAGAAACAGCTATAGCTGGACGTTGAAGATTTATAAATCAGTGATGAGAGGTACTTTAATAATGCGAGTCTTGTAGCTGTTGATGCTTGTTCTATAGTCATCAGGTACAAAGTCACAGCTGATTATCACGAGCTTAATCTATGTATTTGGAACTTTTCCATTTAAAAATCGATGAAGCTCACTAAATGACTGCTCTTACTGATATTTTTAACTCGTTGATAATTCAATATTAAATATTATTATGGTGGTTTAAAACTTTAAGATACTTTAAATCCCCAAAAAGATCTATTATTTTGAATGATAATGTAGAATCTATGCGTTCAGA
This sequence comes from Oxytricha trifallax, assembly GCA_000711775.1. NCBI lineage: Eukaryota > Ciliophora > Spirotrichea > Sporadotrichida > Oxytrichidae > Oxytricha > Oxytricha trifallax. The sequence goes on from ARYC01020301.1 coordinate 20,350, forward strand.
TCGTACATCCTCATACCCAAATATCTTACCCGAATCATAAGTGACTTGGACTTGTAATTGATATATATTATTTTTTATTTCATTAATTGACAAAATACATAGAATTTTTTTTCTATTATTTATTAAGTGGACGATGTAAGATCATAAGAAAGTAAAATATTATTAATGACAACTAATAAAAACTGGCATCACTTAAACCTGTCCCTGATCTTCATATGAATTATATATTTCTTTAAAATTTCGCAAAATTTTTTTACTTCACTATATTGATTTTCTAAAATGTTCCATTTATTAATTCATGGAAGTAATTACTAAAAAAAATAAAATTGTATATTTATTTGAACGACGGTTCTGATAATCTGATTAGTAAATCAAAGGAGGATTTCCAATTTTATTTCTTGAAGACACTTAATTTACCCTAATTTTGACAACTGATTTCTACTTAAAATGTCCAATAAGTGAATAAAGCTTGTGTAGAGAATAACAAATAGCTTTTCTAAAAATACATGTTTTAATAATTATTATAATTTAAACTAAGTTTTAAGAATCGTGATTATATAAAAATATATTTATAAATATTAAATATTGAAAAAATAAGAAAAAACTTTAAGAACGTTAATCTTTAGTGAAAGATAAGCTAATTGATTAAAAAGTGACAAAAGTTAAATCAAAACCCCATATCCCCTCAATGAGGTTTATAAGTGCTTTGATTTTTAGGGAATTTGTTAGGGTTGGATTTATTAATAGGTTTTTATGTGAAATATATAGTAAATGTACTAATTTATTCACTCAAAATGTACTTTTGGATCATGTGGAAGAGGTCTGTAATTTATTTTACTCAACCACTATTCTATTTGCTCTATCGATATGTCTGATCGCGGTTTGGCTTGATTATTACCTAATCTGCCATCTATTTCATTGCTTGAGATACTCTTGTTTTATCTTTAAAGTGCTTTTTTCTTTGATTCGAATCCTTATCACATCTTGTTGAGTAATAATCGTTGCGAGGCATATCGCATTCTATTATTATTGCTATAGCTCACAAATCCCATTGAAAGTCTCCGTCTTTCCACTCTTCTCTTTCTGGATAATAGCTGGAGTTCCCAATACACTTCCTAGCCTTGATACTTACACCCTTAATGCTCTATTGAAGTCAATAATTGTCACTCTTACAGAAATTTTTATCATTATATTCTCAGGCTTCAAATCTCTGTGAACAAAGCCTAACTTATGTAACTCTCTTATCTAAGGTTTAAGTTGCTATTAAAACAAGCTACTTATGATTCCTTTGATCACTAATGAAATCTCTGATGGTCATTTCATAGAGTGGGAGTCTGAAAGCAACGTGATCTTTGGCAAGTAGAACAGCATCTAGCTTGATTAAGTACTTATACTCTTTAAATTTTGCTTGAGTGAATACTTGATACTCGTTAGTAAACTCCATCTAGTATTTATCATCACTTAAGAGATAGTTGATAGGATAAACCTTGTAAGCATTTTGATGATCATTGATAACTTTCTTATCAAAGGAGTCCTCTAGAATTATATAACTTTAAAGAGAGGTATCTAAATCTATCTACCCAAGAACTGGTATTTTCTTGTATTGAATTTTGATCATGATTTTTGTGATTTCAGAGGTTAGTTGGTTGCGTCCTTCTTTACGCACTCTAACTCACTAGCTTATTCAGGAATGTCACTTTAGAATATCTCGATTTTCTTTTGTTGAGAAGCTTCAACTCAACTTCATGCTTTTCAACTTCTATGTCTTTTTTTAACCTGTAAAAGATGTTTCTTAAGTCTCTTGTATGAGAGTACTACTTATGGCACTCAAAGGAATCATACTTCCCATCGATTTTGTCATGCTTTAAGTATATAGTAGGCTTAGCTTCCTTATGAACCTTAATATGCCTGTACCAGCTATATTTATGAGTAAAGTCTCTCTCACATAGCTCACAAAAATAGACTTCAGCTTCTTCAGTTTGTATAGGAATATCATTAATCCCTTTCTCCTCCTCTCTGTCTCCCACACACTTGTTTGCCATTTATTTTCTATTATTAATTTCTATTTTAATAACAGAGACCTCAAGTGATAGCTCTGGTAGTTCTTTATGAGAGTTCATCTCACAGCTATCACACTTTTTATTGCTGCCAAAGGTAAGTCTCATTTAGTTTGATGGAAGTGCTGTTGTTTTTCTTAAAATGTTAGCGCTCATATTTTAATTTGAATTTAATATTGTAGAAATACATTTGAATTTGGAAAATTAATTATAATTAAATTAATAATAAATCAAAATCGTGGCAGTTAAAGTTGGCCAATTTGAACGATCTAGGGCTCATTCGATAGAGAATTCAAAATTAGCTGGACTTTACTATTGGCGGTACTATTTTATCGCATCCCTGGAGCGAGATAACTTCACTTTAATTAAACTTATCTAAATTCATTAAATTATGCCCTCACATTAAAGTGAAGTTATCTCGCTCTGGGGATGCGATAAAATAGTACCGCCAATAATAAAGTCCAGCTAATTTTGAATTCTCTATCGAATGAGCCCTAGATCGTTCAAATTGGCCAACTTTAACTGCCACGATTTTGATTTATTATTAATTTAATTATATTTAATTTTCCAAATTCAAATGTATTTCTACAATATTATAAAACTGCCTCTATAACTGAGAGCTTATATGAGAGCTTTTCAAGCCTACAAGTTTCAAGGGAAGTTCTTAGAGTATTAGAGAAGAATTATGAGAGTTAAGAGACGATCCAGCTCTAAATAATGGTGAGGAAGTAACCATTTTTACTTTCAATAATAAGTTGATTATAGCACGTACCAATTTAGGAGGTGCACCTAATTAAGTGCGTACTGCTTTAGGAGGTATTTTGTGATTTGATGATTAAAATTAGGGTGCTCCTAATTAAGTCCTAGTTTTAATTAATGCTCTAAATTAAGTACGTACCAATTTAAATTTAAAAATATGGAACTATAACAGTAGAAATTGATATCAATCTCTCAAGTTTGAAACTAATTCTAGAAACTTTCCCCATATCCTACTTAGAGGTGACCTCCTATAGGATGCCCATATTTAATAGTAAGTTTTACAGAGGTAAATAATTGAAATCAATAAACTTAAATTTGAATATCATTTCATAGATCTGTAAACAAGATGGAGTCAATGAATGATGCAATGAAAAGAGTGCAAGCACAAGAATTGATTCAAAGATTTAGAAGCAAGGAGGATTTGCATCGCTACCTGGTGCAGCAAGGTAATGAACTTATAGTAACTAATTTTGAGTATATTTTTAGTTTTTTCTTGCCAATGATGAAAAGTACCAAAATTACATTTCTAAGGGCGATACTCTGCGAAGAGAAGAAAGCATTGAAAACTTAAGATGTAAAGTTTGCAGAGATTACAGAGTATCGAGAAATTTCAGTTTCTAACTTATATGATGATGTTATGAATGACCCAGAGGTTTCACAGTACCTGCCTACTAAAAAGCAGTTTCAAATAAACTACCTGAAAGAAACTATTTCTTGCGCATATTTGCAACAATTATAGGTGATTACTTGAAAGAACTTATTCAAGAGACTCTGAAGAAAAGGTACAGTATTTCTTCAGAAGATAAGGACAAATAAGGGATAAAGATAAGTGAGAGCTGGCTATCAGAACTGCAGAAGCACCCATATATATAAAGTAAAATTTTAAGCTTAACTCTTTAGATAAATCTGCTACTGAAATCTTATTGATGAAGGACTAGAGCAAACTTAACAGAGAGCGAAAGTCGCAGACAAAGTATGAAGTTAGCAAGAGACTTTATTCAAATATCTAGCCACCAGAGTCAATGAACATAAATGGTGGAGCTGGTATTAAGAGAAGAAATTTAGGAGTAGGGAAGCATTAAGAGGAAGAAAATAAAAGAGAAAGCTCCAATGAAAGAATTTTAGATGTTATTTATATAGTCATTAATTTAACTATAAAACTTATTTGTATACATTCACTCTCCTTTCTTTAGCACACTTTTAAGCCAATTTATTATCTACTCTCTTCGCTGAGCTTTTAATAAAGTCAACTGTATCTATAGATAGGTCATTCATCAAGTGGTGGAGCAGCAGTTCTTGTTATGACCTTTTAATATATCCAGTAGAACTAAATTCCATTAAACTATAGACTGTAAGGTACGTTGGACACTGCCGTTATTCTAAGTTGTTCATAACTCTTCCTTGTTTCTTTAGTCTTTTGAACAGAAAGATTATCAACAAACAGTATAAACTCTTATTCAGGGTACTTCTCTCTTAGCTGTTCTAAGAACTTTATATATAGGTCTGTCTTAATAGAGCGAGGATGAATAACATAAGTTTCTAAACCAGCATCCTCTCTCATACCTCCAAGAATTGCCATTGTTTATACCTTGACTTTCTAGTCATATACTTCTATATTACTATGCCTCTTATACCAAGACTTCTAGATGAAAGTTTTGAAGGTAAACACAGCCTCTTCAGCATGAATAAACTTAATATTATTCTATTAGGCTCTCTTCATATAATTATAAATATAATTTAAGTTATTGTTGATAAATAGTAGAGTGAAATCAATTACTCTCTTGATGTGATTTACACCTTTGTAAGAGATACCATTTCGTTTATAAATGTTAGCAACAGACTATGCAGAGATCTTCAACTCAGGGAACTGGGGTGAAACATAGTAGCTCGTTGGTCGAGAGAGAAGCGAGCCCAATACTTCAAAGTTTTCTCATTTATATGATAGTCAATATGCTTCTATAGAAACTTTGATTTCAGCTATTATTGCTTTAGATACACTGCTATAAGGCAGTGGGATCGAACAGTAGATGGGCTTCGCTTTAAGAGCAGTGCAATAGAATTATAGTTCAGTACTGGTTTGACTTTTCACTGTATATCACATCCATATCGCAGTTTAAACACTAAATCTATATACTCTTCATCATAAATAGACCCCAAAAGCTTGCTATTTCTGTCTCGCATTTAATTAATAACCCTAACCCCTAACAAATTCCCTACAAATCAAAGCACTTATAAACCTCATTAAGGAGTTTTGGGGTTTTGAATGATAGTGATATTATGTGGGATAATTGGATTTCAGCAGCAATATTGTAGGAATACATTCGAAATTAAGAAAATATAATTAATTAAATTAATAATAAATCAAAATCGTGGCAGTTAAAGTTGGCCAATTTAAACGATCTTGGGCTCATTCGATAGAGAATTCAAAATTAGCTGGACTTTATTATTGGCGGTACTATTTTATCGCATCCCTGGAGCGAGATAACTTCACTTTAATGTGAGGGCATAATTTAATGAATTTAGATGAGTTTAATTAAAGTGAAGTTATCTCGCTCCAGGGATGAGATAAAATAGTACCGCCAATAATAAAGTCCAGCTAATTTTGAATTCTCTATCGAATGAGCCCAAGATCGTTTAAATTGGCCAACTTTAACTGCCACGATTTAGAAATAAAATAATTTTAATTTAATTAAATTTCCCAATTTCGAATGTATTCCTACAATAATTGTGGAGTACTATATGACCAGAAATGATTATTATAGCTGTAAAAGAGAGAAAGATTCAATTCAGAGAATACTGCAGTATCTATAGTAGACTAAGTTATATGGTAAAATTTGAGAAATGGCATATCAGATAAAACTAAAGTTTAATAACAGAAAAGAACAACCAATTTATCAAATAATTAGTTGGTTAGGGGATTTTAAATTTAGAAAGTTGCCCTATGATGAATATTTAGAGTAAAACTTTTATTAAAAAACTAGATTTTATATTTCAATTTACACTAATCCCCTTCATACACCCTTTTAAATCTCTCTTGAAACCATAATAAAATATACGTTAATTCCAGCATTTTAACTATTAAAACTTAATCAAACTACTGACAATGTTTTGGGGTGTTTACTGCATTCTCGGACTTTAAAGCAGTATTTATATTTTTCAAATCAAATTTGGTACAATTAGTAGCAATCCTGATTTAAAGACACAAAGGTAAAATATAAGACGATGAAGAAAAAATAACAAAATACTTAATTTAGAAAGATTCTGTGATGTTAAATGTTAAAATTATTAATAAATTATCAAATTAAATATATATAAGGTTATTTAACTAGTTATTTTCATAGTTTTTAGTAAAATAAATAAATGTCATTTTCACAACTTCTTTTAAATCTGTGCTAAGGTAGAATTTTTTTATAGTAAGTGAAAATTTATATGAAATATAGACAGAGACTTAATAGAAAGTTTTGTATTTAAGAATTAGAAGCAATTAAGCATAAAAAGCAATATAAAAGGAACCTATTTAGCAATATCTAGAGATTCTATTTATAAATCACTGCAAGATATTTTCCCTAGCTTAGTTCAGCTTAGGGTAGCTTAGGTCAGCTTGGATTTGCAAAAATAAATCACCTCCAACCATATTTGCCTCAGGTCAACATTCTTAATTTATAGGCCTCTAAGTTTAAAATCTCCATTTATGTTAATTCTTAATTATAATAATTATTATTTAATAAACTTTAAAAAGTTTAATTCAAAGGTTAAGTAATTTATGTTTTTATTAAAATTATCTATAGAGAATTCATTTTAATAAAGCTCATATTTAATTATTAATAATTAAAAAAAATTAAAGCTTAATAATAATTATTATAATTAAAAATTAACATAAATGGAGATTTTAAACTTAGAGGCCTATAAATTAAGAATGTTGACCTGAGGCAAATATGGTTGGAGGTGATTTATTTTTGCAAATCCAAGCTGACCTAAGCTACCCTAAGCTGAACTAAGCTAGGGAAAATATCTTGCAGTGATTTATAAATAGAATCTCTAGATATTGCTAAATAGGTTCCTTTTATATTGCTTTTTATGCTTAATTGCTTCTAATTCTTAAATACAAAATTTTCTATTAAGTCTCTGTCTATATTTCATATAAATTTTCACTTACTATAAAAAAAATTCTACCTTAACTTCATCATATCAATTTAATTTTTCTATCTTATTTATTAAATTTTTTAGTTCAAATCCTTCAATTATTTAGCTACACTTTAGTATTGATCAACTTCCTCTCTGTATACAGGGACCTTCATTCGAATTTTCTTTTTCATTTCATTTTCATGAGAAAGCATTAAAGCCTGTAAAGCAGTTTATTACTATTTCAAAGGGTGAATATATGTTTATGATTTTTCATCTTCTCTAACAATTCTAATAGTTGATTTCACAAATTAATCTCTTTCAAAAGAAGATAACCCCTGATGTGGACAAAAAACCTAAGATTACTCATTCAATTTATTGCTGTTTTGCTATTTGTTAAATTTGTTATTTGGGGTAAAAATAAGAATTAGAATGGTATTTAAAGAATTTAAAATTATTGCTACTTCTTATTAAAATTTTGTGGCCTTCTAATGGTTAAATGCATCTCTGAAATTAAAATCTTAATCTATTTTCATCTTCTTTTGATAATTATAATTTCTATAATAAATCATTTAATTTATTGATCAATTTAGAACTATACCTTAGATTCTTCGATTGCGTATTAAAAAATAAGGTCGTTCTATGAATCTTCTTATCTTTTAGGTGACTGATTTAATATTTTTTTTTAATTTGCTATTTTAATTTATTAATATTATTTTTGCCTAAAATAAATTCTGATTTGGCAAGTTATGTCCTTTGTCATGATTCTCAAGTCCGGCAATCTTTTTATTCTTCATCCTCTCCTAGTTAAATAATATTTATTTTTAAATTATAAATGTGGATATTATGATTGTTGTTTTTTTAATATAAAAAAGTCATTAACAGCAGTAATAGGGTATATATCTTTTAAAGGTTGCTAACTCTAAACCATTTGATCATAACTAACATTTTTTTGCGATTCATTCAAGCTCTAACATGTATATATGAAAAAAAATTTTATTTTTCCTTTATTTTTTATATAATACTAAATAACTCTTTGCATCAAGGCACTTTAGTGCATCTAATTATTAATCTTTCAATCTTTATTTATTGCTCTTTTATTAAGCTTTCATATTTTATAAAAAAAATAATAAGCTTTCTTCTTTTGATCTTAGTCAAAGCTAACAAAACAAAAATCATGAATTTCTTTATCATTTTAAATTTTCTAAATATTTTTATGTTTCTTAATTGGTTTGCTTGCGTTACAAGTAAGTTATGATACATTATCCGACTTACTTTTATCTAAATTTTTATTTTCACTCTAAATTTACTTTATCTTTGCAACATACTGAAAAACCCAGAACCCTTTTTTTAATATTTTAGGGAGTTCATTTAAAGTGTATAGTTAAGGGTCTTATTGATGTCATAATAAAATTAAAATAAATTAGGCCATTTTGCAGAATGAGAAAATGAAATCAGCGATATTTTAGTTCTTTAATGATGAGAAATATTTATTTTTGCTGCTTAAACTCAGGTTTGAGAGGAGTATTTAAATAGATTAAATGAAATTTGTGCTAATTATTCAGCTATAGAGAAGCTCTTTTGCAAGAGTGCCTGGACAAAAGGAATTACTGCTTTCTAGCTATTTATCATATTATACTAATATTGATTAAATTTACTTTAAACTTATAAAACCTACATTTTCACTACAAAACCCAATAAGACCCCAATTATACCCTACAAATAAAATCAATAAATTATATAATAAATGGGTTTTGGGGTTTTTACTATTGATCTATATGCTTAAATAAATATTTAAAAATATAGAAGTCTCTTTTCAATTTAAATAATTTAATATTTATTGAGAAGTTTTTTCTTGATTTTAATCTTCATATTATTCTTTATCATATTTTATGAAAACTGTGTAAATAGAAAAGGGTTGTTATCTAAAATCTGAGTCTGGATTAGAAAATATTAAGGAACATCAATTATAGAGGGCTTCAATTTTAATATAATTATCAATTGTATGACTTTTATTTATTTCAATAAAATTTAAATTAATATGCCCTGGGAAAATTAGATTTTTATTGATTTTCAATTGTGATTTAAGTTGTAAAAATAAGATTATTTCCCACTTTGTAATTTTCTATTATTTTGTGATCCTAAGAAAACTTTGATAGCAGACTTTTATTCCACTTAGAATAATTATTGGAGTTATTCCTAAAAAAGAATAATTAATAAAAACAATAATTAAGAAGGATAAAACACAAGTGAACACAAAATTAAAAAAAAGAAAACAGAAAATACACTAAAGCAAATCATTTGAAAAATATATAATTTTTAAAAAAAGTTAATTTTATAAATATGATGTCCTAATTATTAATTATTTTGATAAATAATTTTTATTAAAAATTTTTATTTACTTATTTTTTATGTAGTAGGACATAAAGCGAATTAAGTGAATTGAGAGCTGGTAAACATGATTAATTAACAATTTAATATGAGAAATGAAGTTTAAGTACATGAGATTAGTCTTAAAATCTTGATAATTTTCACGATTTTCATCTTCATCATCATTTAAATTTATTGTTCATATCCCGAGATCGGTGCTCTATCAGTCCGTGATAATCACAGCATCAATTGTACTTACCTTCCAGAATTCTGTTGTTCAAGTATCAACCACATCTCGATTTAAGACTGCTCTTTCGTTGATCCCTTGATAAGGCTATCCTCCATTTTATTAGTTGAAATTTTAACAAATTAGTGATTATTAATAAATTAAATAATGCAAATAATAACTTTTTAAGTTTTTTTTTAATGTATAATGATTAAATATTTAATTAATAGGTTTTATCTTTATTGAATTACTAACAGAGATGTCTTAATAATTTTAAACTTAAGTTACTTAATTAAGACTATGCATTCTAAATCCCAAAACCCCTAAGTGAGGTTTATAAGTGCTTTGATTTGTATGGTATAGTTGGGGTCTTATTGGGGTTAGTAGAGAAAACGCAGGTTTTATGTGAATTTTAAGTATATTTAATGATTATTAGAGTTCTAAATTCAAACAAATTTAATCTGCTTGTCTTTGTTGTATCTCTTGAATCTAGCTCTCTATAGTGGCTCAAGTATGTCGTCTAAGGATATCTTGGATATGATGGAGCTCTCACGATTATCATCTCTACTATGCTTTTTATTTCTTCGCAGACATCTTCTTACTTTATATGCTTCTAAGCTAAGTTAATTGATTGTATTTCATGCTTAGTTCCAAAGTAAGACATGCATTCCATGTCACTTTCTAATATGATAGCAACAACTGCCCATAAATCCCACTAAACAGAGCCATTTGTCCTCTTCTCTCTGATTGGGAAGTATCCTGGTGTCCCAAGAACCTTTGCTAATGTTACAATCTCTTATCTTAAGGCTCTATTGAAATCGATAACTACAACTTCTAAAGGACAGAGGTTGAGCATCACATTTTCAGACTTTAGATCTCTATGAACATATCCAAGTTCATGCAACTCCTAGACACCCTTAATCATATCTGAAAGTATATCATTCAAGTCGTCCGGATATTTCTTTTTATATAGATAGTCTCTTAGAGTCATTTCATATTTCTTAAGCCTTAGTGCGATGAACCCAAAGCCTAAAATAACACCGCATAGCTTAAGCAAGTTCTTGCAATCTCTTTTTTAAGCTTCTCTAAGAACGATATATTCGTTAGCAAACTCATTCTATACTGTTCATTCTCAATGATAGCTGAAAGGATATACCTTGTATGCAAACTCGTCGACTACTATAAGTTTTGCCTTGCTAGGCACGTTTATATTCAAGTAGTTTTCTATACAACTGCTAAGATCAACAGCATTTAATGCAGGAATATACATAGCTCTCTCTTAGAAGCATGCTAAAAATGTATTGCCTGCAGGTTGATTCATTGACTCATATCGTTTCTGCCTCTTGAGCTTTTCTTACTACTCTCTTAAAGATTCAAGAGTTTTAGACTTTCTCTTGGCAGGTATAAGTTTTTAAGTCTCCTAATCTTACATTAAATACTCGCTTAAATGATGCTTTTGCATGTGTCTTTTAACCTTAGCTGAGTGAGTGTAAGACTTCATGCAAGTCGTCCATTAATACCTGCCATCCACCTTATCATGCTTGAAATAAATCTTCGCTTTACCAAAATGTATTTCTTTATTATGCCTCTTCAAGCTCAACTCAGTTGAGAAGAAGTTTTGACAATCATTGCATTCAAAGTGTTTTATTTTTCAATTGGTTGCTGTTCTTTTAGCTCCTCAACATATTCAATTTATGTTTAAAGTCCTATCTCTGTTCTCCCCTTCTAGTTAGATACTTCAATTTTGAAGACCTCTGCTTCAAACTCAAGAGCTCTTAACTCTACTTCCCTCTCAATATAAATAACTTCTTGCTTTTTAGTGGTGCCAAAGTTTAGCTATGATTAACCATTGCCAAGAGAGATTGCTTTACGATTTAAGTTAGCCGCCATGTTTAAATTCAAATTTAAATTTGTATTATAAAGCTCTATTAACCTCTCTAGTTAGAGCAACTATGTATAGGAGTTGGCACTGCAGCACTAATGGTTGATATTGTAGTGCTTGACCTCAAATTTATACTTAGTTTATAACTATAATTTTTCTAATTTTATGCTTAATATTTTTAATTTTGGTACTAACTTAGATAATATTGGTACTGGTACCAATTAGGTTTTGAACCGTTTTAGAACTTTTCCATTAAAACCTCATTAGTTTAAAAGTAGGTACTAATTAAATTTTGGTACTATTTAATTCGTACCAATTAAAATTAAACCGAATTAGTACCAGTACTAATTAAATTTAAACAAATTTAGTACTAATTTAATGGAACTAAATTGATAAAAATGGAGCTCCATCTCTGAAGTTTATTACAGCTTTCTCCACGTATCCTTACCAGGTTGACCTCCTATAAGATGCCCATATTTAATACTAAGATTTTTAACAGTAGGATCCAGAACTCTATATATTAAAATTTGAAATTCAATAACAAGAGAAGGAACAAGGATGGAATCTATAAGTACTGCAATGAAAAGGGTTGAAGCTTAAGAAATGATCTCAAGATTTAGAAGCAAGGAAGATCTCTATCGATACCTCACTTAGCATGGTAAGCATGTGACATATACTTAATCATATACTATAGTGGGTTTATTCCTTCCAACGATGGAAGGTACCAAAATCTCATTTCTAAGAGCGATACTCTGTGATGAGAAGAAAGCCTTCAAAAACAATGAAGTTAAGTTGATAGAAATACCAAACTACCCAGAGATTTCAGTCACTAATCTCTACGATGATGCGATGAAATATGAAGAGTTGGAAATTTATCTTCCAACCAAGAAACAACTCTCTAACAAACTTCCAGAAAGGAAATTCTTCTTTGGTGTTCTTGGCACTTTAAGAGAGAGCTATCTCAGAGAGATCATTGAAGAATCTCACAAGAAACGCTACTCTATTTCTCCTGAAGATTAAAAGGCATACTAATAAGCGAGACCTGGCTTGCGGAGCTTAAGAAGCTTCCATCCCTCTCTAGTAAGCTTTGGCACATAACTTTGTAGGGAAACCTGGAACTGGTATATTCCTAATGAAAGAACATGCAAAGGTTCACAGAGAGAGAAAGTCATAGACTATTCATGAAGTGAGCAAGAGACTTTATAAAGATTTTTAAAAGCAAGATGAAATGAACATAGATGCAGGAGCTGGCACTAAGAGAAGAAATATGGGCCCAAGCAAGCCATAAGAAGAGGAGAAGAAGGAGAAGCCTAATCCCTTTCTGGGTTAATTTAATATGTGAACTTATTCATTCATTTAAATCTAAAACTTATTTATAAACATTCATTCTTCCTTCTCTCGCACAAACTGTTGTCTTATCTATGCTTACTCTCTTGCAGCTACTCTGAATCAAGTCTACTGTATCTATAGGCAAGTCATGCATTAGGTGATATAGCAGCAGTTTCTTGTAGTGGGTCTTTATTTAACTCCAGTAGAATTCAATTACATTAAATTTAGGTCTGTAAGGAACATTGTATACAGGAGTAATGTTTAACTCTTCATAAGCTTTCTTAGACTCCTTAGTCTTATGAACTAAGAGGTTTTCAACAAACAGGATGATCTCATAATCATTGTATTTATCTCTCAGCTTATGTAGAAACTCTATGTACTACTCTCGCTTAATAGAGAGAGGATAAATAACATAACTTTCTAAGCCAGAGTCTTTACTAATACCTGCTAAAATTGCATGGGTTACAACCTTTACTTTTTAATCGTAGACTTCTATATTATCATACTTCTTATACCAGACTTATTATACCAAGACTTATTAATAAAGGTGTTGAAGGTAAACACAGCTTCATCAGCGTGTATGAACTTGATGTTATTGTCAATAGCCCTCTGCATTTAATCATATATATAGTTTAAATTATTACTATAAAATGGCACTGTAAAATCAATCACTCTCTTCACTCTGTTGACAGTCTTGAAAGTAATACCATTTCTTCTATAAATGTTGGCTATAGTTTATGGAGAGATACGCATGTCAGGAAACTTGCGATGAAACATCACAGCTCGCTAGTCTAGTGGAAAGTGTGCCCAATACTTTAAAGTCTTCGAATCACAGAGGTAGCCAATATGGTGCTGTGAGAACTTTTATTTTCTTGCAGGATGCTTTCATGTGCCTGAAGTATAATGAAACAGCCATTAAGCAATGATACCTAACTGTTGAGGCACTCTTGCTTAGGAGCTTTGCTATAGCTGACTAATTCATTAAAGGTTTGACTAAGTCTATATTAATACTTGCACTATACCTAAGCTTAACAGTAAATCTAAATATTACTCATCATAAATAGACCCTAAATTTCGCTAATTTATATTTCTCATTTCGTAAATTGGCCTAATTTCTCTACTAACCCCAATAAGACCCCATCTATACCCTACAAATCAAAGCAATTATAAACCTCGCTAAGGGGTTTTGGGGTTTTGAGTGCAATTGACTCATAATTAGGTACAGATTTAACTTATCCACCGTATATATCACATCCATAGTGCAGTTTAAAAATTTAATCAATAAACTCTTCATCATAAATAGACCCCAAAAGCTTGCTATTTTTGTCTCCCATTTAATTATTTACCCTAACCCCTAACAAATTCCCTACAAATCAAAGCACTTATAAACGTCATTAAGGGTTTTTGGGGTTTTGAGTTTATTAAATGTCACAATTGGATTTCTCAAATTTTTAACTTCTTCTCATATACATTCACGTTTAGAGCACCTAATTTTGGTAATTTTACTCAAGGAGTAGTCAATTTGACCATTAAAATCAACTAAATTAAGAAATTCTTTTGGATTTCGTTTTTTTATTATTCTAAATAAATACTTAAAAGTGTGACATGTAAAAAGGGGGTTTTGATAGTAATTTTAACAATTAAAGTTTCATTCAAACGATTCTAAATAGCTCTGACTACTATAAGTGTCGACTATTGTTATCAATATTTATTTTTCACGACATGATGAATGAAGAATCAAGGATTCTTGGTTTAATCTAAATAAATAATTTAGCGTTTAAGTGCTTATCATAAACTAAAATTATATCCATCGTTACAGATTTTAGAAGAAGAGAGAGTGGAATGTATAGAGAGATTGGAGATTGTTTGGATTGATAGAGTTTGGAGTAATTGAAAAGTGTGGAGATTAAGAAATTTTTTTTGCATAGTGAAGAGATTATAAAGAATGTGGTGAGTGTGGAGATTGTTGAGTAAATATAAATACAGTATCTTTGTTGGAAACTTTTAATGTAAGTTGGTTTACTACTTGCATAGTTGCTCTGCATTACCTACTTTTATAGAGATTCAGAACTGTCAAAGAAGTTAGAGGTAGAAGTATTCACAAAAATTCACTCTTAGAAAATTTTGTAGGAGAGTAAATAGATTAACGAAACAATCAAGGTAAATAGATTAATTAGCATGAAATATTTCTTGGAATTAGAAATAATAAGTACCATTTATTTAAGTAAATAATTGATAAGACATCTTGAGCTTATTAAATTATTATACACTTAAAATATATTTATAATTATATATAAATAACAGGGTTTGATGAGAGAAAACTGAGCTTTATCCAGGAACACGAATATTATTTCGAGGAAATTACAAGAGAACCTTATAAATACTTACTGCTAATATTCCTCCAATTTTATTAAATAATTTCACCTTAGTTACTACAAATAATTTGTATTAAAATAGTATAAATCATAATATATTTAAGAAGTTTCCTGAGTAAAATTACTTTTTTTGTTTATTTTTACATTAATCTAACTTCTATTAAATTAAATTTTTCTAAAACTATTTCTAAAAAAAATATTTTATATTTTTGGATTCATTCAATTATTCTTTATTTTTTAAGTATTGTAATTCTTTTCTATTCCTTTTTAATTCCATTTTTGAAAGTAAGGAATTTTTAGAAATAATTCATAGGTTAGTTTGTTATTATATATAATATTTCCTTAAATTATAAAGTTTATGAATGTTAAATTAGAGAAATAATTTCTTAACTAATCTATAAACTATTAGTAATCATAAAAACAAATTTAATCAGATTTTATAATTGAATAGAGTTACTTAAAAAAATAACGAATATTATTAACAAAATTATCTGCTTTCAAATATTTTTGTAAAAATAATTTTCTGAAAGTAAAAAGGGAAATTTGGTGAGAAAAAAGTTATAAAAATAAGATTTAAGCTATTCTTTAATTATTTTTTTTCAATAAAATCTTAATTTGTTTATTTTAATTGACTTTGAAAAAATTATTATTTTTTAAAATAAAATTATATATTCTTACAATATTGTTTAATTTTTTATTAAAAATTAAAATCAATAAAATCTATTTTATTATTTTATCTTGAAAGTCATAAAAATTATTTAATAAAATTAAAGATAAAAATTGCTGAATAAAAAAGCTAACTACAAAATAATTTTCGAATTCTAATTTGACATATGGAATATTTTTACTTATTAGTATAATGCTTTTCACTACTACAGGATTGTAACTTAACAAGATTTTTACTTATTTTAATGATGAGTCAATCAAATTTTGCTTATTTTCAGTTGTCCAAAACTATATTTGATTGAAATTATTAATGTTTTTCAATGATTAATCATTTAATAATTCTGGAAAAGTACCAATAATTTCATAATCGAGAGTTCTTAGTTAAGTTTTAGAGAGAGTATTGCTCAAAAATATCAAAATTTATTATAACTTAAAATTAATTAATATTTTTATATTGATGGAATGAATATATTCTGACTGGGAAAAATAAATTCCAAATTTTCTATTTTATTTCGAATTGACATTATACATGAATCTTTCAAGGAAGCAAATTATTTTTAATTTAGCTAACCTTCATTAAAAATATACTTTTTTTTTAAAAAAATTTGGCCAATATAGATTTATGTTTGTTATAGCAATAACAAAACCGTCGTTTTCAAATGTTATCCAATGATTATTATGAAAAAATTGTTTGAAAAAATCTTCACTAAACATAATTATTTATAACTTAATTTAATTTTTTTGAAAAGTGTATTTTTGCAATTTGCTCCCATGTATTTTTTTAATTCTAATATCATTTAAATATTTAGCATTTCTAATATATAAATAATAATTAAATAAATAAATACAAAAATTAGAGGGGAATTAAAATAATTTCTACAATAGTTTTATCATTTTAGCAAATATTTTCCTATTTTAAAAGCTAATTTTTTGTTAGTTTTTCCATTTCTTGATAAATTAAGTTAACTGTTTAATTTTTTAGTATTTGTAATTTATAATTTATTTTTATAATCATTATTTCAAATATATCAGATCTAATTAAATTAAATGTTAAATTTAAATATTAAATGAGTAGCATCTTAGTTATATATAAAATATACATTATCTATTTATAATATTTTTTATCAAATATAAGAAACAATTTATTATATTTATTTTAAAAAAATTATTTTTTTATTAGTTATTTATAAAAGCTTACCTACTTAGAATTATATAATTGATATTTTAATTATAGGTTGATGAGTAATTTGTATATTAATTTAATTTTAATTATTTCTATAAAAATAAAATGAAATAATTTGAATAAACTTGTTGTCATAAAAATTCTAAAAATATAAATTAAAAATAGATAAATTTATATATATTAACTTTACTTAATAACAATTTTCTATTAAACTTGATAAAAAGTTTAAAATATCAGTGAATAGAATGATTGTTAAGACTTTGATAAATTAAGAATTAATAAGGATCAGTAAATATAAACTTTTTAGATTTTATATTCATTAAAAAAAAATTGGGGTAAAAGGGTCAATTTAAAAAGTTATAAATAAGTAGCTATCTTATCCTATTTTTAATCACTGTTTGATTAAATTAAATCTTTTTTATTTTATTTGAATTAAATTTAAGAGATTATTACAGATATCTTAATTGTATTAGTAGAAATTAAAAATGGTATTTTAGAAAATCTCAAAATCTAAGTGAAAATATATTTTAAAATTCATTTTAAATACAGTAGAATTTCTTAAAATATAAGGAAGAATTCACAATGCAACAAGTAGAAAGTATATTTTAAAATATGAGAATGTGACATAAAAAGAAAAAAATAAAGCTAAAATACAATAAAATTATATTTTAAATTAGAGAGATTTGTGCTTACAAACCAGAAACTGATAAAATTATTAATGATTTTAAAAGTTTTCATTAAATAATGAATGAAAAGATAATCTTCCACATTTCTTATTTCTGTAACTTTAAATTAGCTCCATTTTTTGCAACAATTATTTTCTTAAGGTTTTATTTCATATCCATTAAATAATTTTTATCATTGAATATTTTATATCTGCTTAAATTTGTCTAGATCCATCAAAACCCTAAAAGCCATTAATAGGATAATATGTTATTTGACTTGTTGGGAACAAGGAAATTAAAACTGAAACTTAAGCAATTCAGATAATAAAATTATTTTTACTATTTCATTTTTATATGCCAATTAAATTTATTTAAGCAAATGAATTTAAATACTTTAATTTATTTTTTATTCCTATTAAATTTTTTCATTT
The DNA here is from genome assembly GCA_000711775.1 of Oxytricha trifallax. Taxonomy (NCBI): domain Eukaryota; phylum Ciliophora; class Spirotrichea; order Sporadotrichida; family Oxytrichidae; genus Oxytricha; species Oxytricha trifallax. The sequence goes on from ARYC01020301.1 coordinate 38,415, forward strand.
GCATTTAATTCACTAGTATTTAATTTTAAGTATATTTTTAAAGATAATAATTCATTCTATCATTTAAAGATTATTCTATTAAATTTTTATAATGATTATAGATATTAGTTGACTTAAGTTAAAACATTTATATACAGAAATTAAAATCAGAAATTAAAAATTTCATTGTTAAATTCATAATAAACTTTATGATGCAATTTTCTCTTTTTCCATTCTTTAAAATCTTTATTAAATTTTCCATAATATCTAGATAAGATTTTATCAACAATAGTCTAAACTTCTTAAGAATATTCATGCTAGCATTAAAAATTTATTTAAAAATATTCTTATCAAATTTTTATAATTTTGCTAATGTTTACTGCATTAATTTAAAAAGTGGATGAATTTATATATATATATATATATATATTTATATATATATACACAAAATAATAAATTAATGAATTAATCTTAAAATTCAAATCTTCTATCACAAAAAACATAAATAATAAAATTTTTAGAGTATTTATTGGCATAAATATTATAGTATGCCTTAGTCTTCCATTAATTCATAGAATTCAACTAATTAGGTAATCTTTATCTCATAATCTTTCATTTACTGCCAATATTCCATTGGATTATAACTGCAATCAAATATCTCATATTCAAAATGCCAGACAAATGCTTTCATAAGACGGTAAACTGCTTTTATTCCAAAAGTCTCCCTTATCTCTACTGAATGTTACATCTCAATCAAATACTTAAAAACTCCTTTTTCAATAATCTCACGAATTTATTATTGTTTAATCAAAATTGATGTTGAAATTTTATTAATATTGGAGTATAAAATTGGCATAATAATCATAATAATATTAAATGTAAAAAGAATTATTTTACTAAACTCTTTTAATACTTTAGATTAGTCCCATTCTTTTTATGATATTGTAGGAATACATTTGATTTGGGAAATTAAATTATAATTTAATTAATTAATTTTTTTCAAAAATATTGGCAGTTAACTTTGTCTGAGCCTAGTCAACATGGTAATTGTTATATCGAGAATTCAAAATCAACTAGACTTTACCATTCTATCGCATCCCTAGAGTGAGATAACTCTACTTTAATTTTGCCATTAAATCATCTAAACAAATCCCCAAAAATTAAAGTCAAGTTATCTCAATCCAGTGATGCGATAGAGAGGTACCGCCTATAGTAAATTCCAGTTGATTTTGAATTCTAGATCGAACAAGTACCATATTCAAAATCCCAAAACCCCTTAATAAGGTTTATAAGTTCTTTGATTTGTATGGAGAATTTGTTAGGGGTTAGGGTTATTAATTGAATGCGAGACTAAAATGCAAGCTTTTGGTGTCTATTTATGATGAAGAGTATATAGATTTAGTGTTTAAACTGCAATATGGATGTGATATATATATATATATACAATGAATAAGTAAAACCTGTACTTAATTATGAGTCAATTGCACTGCTCTTAAAGCGAAGTCCATCAATTGTTCGCTCCCACTGCCTTCTAGCAGTATAACTATAGCAATAAAAGCTGAATTCTAAGCCTTAGAGGAAATCAAAGTTTCTATAGAAGCACATTGACTATCTGATTAATGAGAAAACTTTGAAGTATTTGGCTCACTACTCTCTCTACAAGCAAGCTACTATGTTTCAACCACAATTCCCTGAGTTGAAGATCTCTGCTTAGTTTATAGCAAACATTTATAAACGAAATGGTATCTCTTACAAAGGTGTGAATCGTATCAAGAGGGTGATTGATTTCACTCTGCCATTTTACAACAACAACTTAAATTATATTTATAATTAAATGCAGAGAGCCTAATTGAATAATATTAAGTTTATTCATGCTGACGAGGCTGTGTTTACCTTCAACACTTTCATCTAGAAGTCTTGGTATAAGAGGCATAGTAACATAGAAGTATATGACTTGAAAGTCAAGGTATAAACAATGGCAATTCTTGGAGGAACTAGTGAAGATACTGGTTTAGAAACTTATGTTATTCATTATCGCTCTATTAATACAGAGGTAGTATATAAAATTTTTGGAACACCTGAGAGAGAAGTACCCTGAATAAGAGATTATACTGTTTGTTGATAATATTTCTGTTCATAAGACTAAAGAAACAAGGAAGAGTTATGAACAACTTAGAATAACGCCAGTGTTCAACGTACCTTACAGTCCATAGTTTAATGGAATTTAGTTCTACTGGATATATTAAAATTGTCTTTACAAGAACTGCTGCTCTACTACTTAATGCATGACCTATTTATTGATACAGTAGACTTTATTGAAAGCTCAGCGAAGAGAGTAGATAATTAATTAGCTTAAATGTGTGCTAAAGAAAGGAGAGTGAATGCATACAATAAGTTTTATAGTTAGATTAATGACTATATAAATTACATTTAAAATTCTTTCGTAGGAGCTAACTTCTCCTTATTTTCTTCCTCTTAAGGCTTCCCTACTCCAAGATTTCTTCTCTAACTACCAGCTCCAGCATCTATATTCATTGACTCTGGAGGCTAAATATTTGAATAAAGTCTCTTGGTAACTTCATACTTTGTCTGCGACTTTCGCTCTCTGTTAAGCTTGCTCTATTCATTCATCAATAAGATGCCAGTAGCAGATTTTTTCTAATGATTTAAGCTTGAAATCTAAGGGTGCTTCTGCAGTTCTTATAGCCAGCTCTCACTTACCTTGATCCCTTGTTTGTCCGTATCTTCTGAAGAGATGCTATACCTTTTCTTATGAGATTTTTGAATAATTCTTTCAAGTAATCACCTTTAATTGTTGCAAGCATGACAAAGAAATAGTTTCTTTCAGGTAATTTATTTGACAACTGCTTCTTAGTAGGCAGGTACTGCGAAACCTCTGGGTCATTCATAGCATCATCACATAAGTTAGTCACTAAATTTCTCGATAGTTTGGAATCTCTGCAAACTTTACATCTAAAATTTTCAATGCTTTCTTCTCTTCGCAGAGTATCGCTCTTAGAAATGAAATTTTAGTACCTTCCATCGTTGGCAGGAACAAACCAACTACAGAATAAAGATTAGTTACTATGAGTTCATAACATTGCTGCACCAAGTAGCGATGCAAATCCTCCTTGCTTATAAATCTTTGAACAATTCTAGTACTTGCACTCTTTTCATTGCATCATTCATTCAAAACCCAAAAACTCCTTCGGATTTTATAAGTGCTTTGATTTGTAGGGTATAGTTGGGGTCTTATTAGGGTTAGTAGAGAAAACGCAGGTTTTTTATGAATTTAATGAATATTTAATGAGTATAACTGTATTTAATTCAAACAAATTTTATTTGCTTATCTTTGTGGTATCTTTTGAACTTAGCTCTCTTTAGTGTTTCAATATATCTTCTAATGATGATCTTGGATATGCTGGAGCTCTTACTATGATAATCTCAACAATTTTTTTAATCTCAGTGAAAACATCTTCTTGCTTATTATATTTAACAGCCAAGCTTACTGATTCTTTTCTTGCTTTGTTCCGAAGTAAGACATACTTTCCATATCGCACTCTAAAATAATTGCTGCTACCGCCCAGACATCCCATTATACAGAGCCGAGCCATTAGTCCACTTCTCACTTATAGGGAAGTATCCTGGAGTGCCTAAAACCTTAGCTAAAGTCACTATCTCTTGTCTTATTGCTCTGTTGAAATCTATGACTACTACTTCTAAAGGGCAGAGATTTAGCATTACATTTTCTGGCTTCAAATCTCTATGAACAAACCCTAGATCATGGAGCTCTTTCACACACTTAGTCATATCTGTGAGTATCTCATTCAAATCATCAGGATATCTATTATGGTAGAGATACTCTCATAGAGTCATTTCAAACTTCTTGATGCTCAAAGCAATAAAACCATGACCAAGTATAACTCCGTCAAGCTTAGCTAAGTTCTTGCATTATCTTTTCAAAGCCTCTCTCAGTACTATGTATTCATTTGCAAATTCATTTTAATATTGCTCGTTCATAATGAGATACTTGAATGGATATACCTTGTAGGCGAATACATCAACAACTATTAGTTTTAACTTGTTAGGTACGTCAATATTAAATAGTTTTCAATACAGCTGCTTATGTCGACTGCATTTAATGCAGGTATATATTTTGCTCTCTCTTATAAGCATGCTATATACATACCATTTGCTGGTTGGTTCATTGACTCCAACCGCTTCTATCTCTTAACTCTCTCCTAC
>ARYC01020302.1:0-11961 GCA_000711775.1 Oxytricha trifallax
AATAGCATAATAATCGTGAATATAATCAATTAATCAACTTTGTACATTTCTATTTAATTATATTAATTTTATTCTATTTTTAGGTACTCTACCGCAATTTAGCTGTTTTTCGGTAGAGTACCTTAATTATATTAATTTTAAAATAAATTAGTTTTAAATACTTCAAATAAAAAAGTAATTTAGTTTATAGAAAAAGTAATATATAATTTAAAGTTAGTAAATAAATTTAATAAATAAATAATTTTCACAATTTTAAACTTAATCCCATTAAACAAGTGGCTTAATATGGCAACATTTTAAGATTATTCTCATTTTTATATTTTATATTTATTATATATTACTTTTTCTATAAACTAAATTACTTATTTATTTGAAGTATTTAAAACTAATTTATTTTAAAATTAATATAATTAAGGTACTCTACCGAAAAACAGCTAAATTGCGGTAGAGTACCTAAAAATAGAATAAAATTAATATAATTAAATAGAAATGTACAAAGTTGATTAATTGATTATATTCACGATTATTATGCTATTTTGCTAATTGATGAGTGAGTGTGTTAAACATCGATTTTGAGGTTTTTCAAGGCTGCGTGAGAGGGTCACGTAAATTCATGAGATGACCTGGAATTAAGCTATTCCACTAAATTTTGGATCCTGAACAAGAGTGTGACACCTGAATACCAAATATTTAGTCATTTTCAAAAGTTATAGGGGGGTCATTTTGCCCATTTTTCCATTTTTAAAATTTGGCCCTGGAGCCGAACCTTTCCCCGGCAAAAACTCAACTTGCAATTTATATTTCCCAAAAACTCCCGAAATTATCTATTCTGGTCATTTTGACCTCGCTGAACACGAATATAAAATCAGAATTAATTTATCTTCAAAGCGCGCAAAGATACAGCCATATTAAGTTTTATTATAGGAATTGATGAGTGAGTGTGTTAAACATCGATGTTGAGGGTTTTCAAGGCAGCGGGAGAGGGGTCACGGAAATTCATGAGATGACCTGGAATTAAGCAAATCCACTAAATTTGGGCTCCTGAACAAGAGTGTGACACCAAAACACCAGATATATAGTCATTTTCAAAAGTTATAGGAGGGTCATTTTGTCCATTTTTCCATTTTTAAAAATTTGGCCCTGGAGCCGAACCTTTCCCCGGCAAAACTCAACTTGCAATTTATATTTCCCAAAAACTCCCGAAAATATCAATTCTGGTCATTTTGACCTCGCTGAACACGAATATAAAATCAGAATTAATTTATCTTCAAAGCGCGCAAAGATACAGCCATATTAAGTTTTATTATAGGAATTGAGGAGTGAGTGTGTTAAACATCGATTTTGAGGGTTTTCAAGGCAGCGGGAGAGGGTCACGGAAATTCATGAGATGACCTGGAATTAAGCAAATCCACTAAATTTGGGCTCCTGAACAAGAGTGTGACACCAAAACACCAGATATATAGTCATTTTCAAAAGTTATAGGAGGGTCATTTTGTCCATTTTTCCATTTTTAAAAATTTGGCCCTGGAGCCGAACCTTTCCCCGGCAAAACTCAACTTGCAATTTATATTTCCCAAAAACTCCCGAAAATATCAATTCTGGTCATTTTGACCTCGCTGAACACGAATATAAAATCAGAATTAATTTATCTTCAAAGCGCGCAAAGATACAGCCATATTAAGTTTTATTATAGGAATTGATGAGTGCGTGTGTTAAACATCGATTTTGAGGGTTTTCAAGGCAGCGGGAGAGGGTCACGGAAATTCATGAGATGACCTGGAATTAAGCAAATCCACTAAATTTGGGCTCCTGAACAAGAGTGTGACACCAAAACACCAGATATATAGTCATTTTCAAAAGTTATAGGAGGGTCATTTTGTCCATTTTTCCATTTTTAAAAATTTGGCCCTGGAGCCGAACCTTTCCCCGGCAAAACTCAACTTGCAATTTATATTTCCCAAAAACTCCCGAAAATATCAATTCTGGTCATTTTGATCTCGCTGAACACGAAAATTAAATCAAAATTAATTTATCTTCAAAGCGCGCAAAGATACAGCCATATTAAGTTTTATTTTAGGATTTAGCTAAAATAGCATAATAATCGTGAATATAATCAATTATTCAACTTTGTACATTTCTATTTTATCATATTAATTTTATTCTATTTTTAGGTACTCTACCGCATTTAGCTGTTTTGCGGTAGAGTACCTTAATTATATTAATTTTAAAATAAATTAGTTTTAAATACTTCAAATAAATAAGTAATTAGTTTATAGAAAAAGTAATATATAATATTTAAAGTTAGTAAATAAATTTAATAAATAAATAATTTTCACAATTTTAAACTTAATCCCATTAAACAAGTTGCTTAATATGGCAACATTTTAAGATTATTCTTATTTTTGTATTTTATATTTATTTTATATTACTTTTTCTATAAACTAAATTACTTTGTTATGGGAAGTATTTAAAACTAATTCATTTTAAAATTAGACAATGAAGGAACTCTACCGCAAAAACTAAATTGCGGTAGAGTACCCAAAAATAAAATAAAATTAATATAATGAAATAGAAACGTACAAAATAGATTAATTGATTAAACGCAAGATCACCATACTAGTTTTAGTATAAATTGATGAGTGAGTGTGTTAAACATCGATGTTGAGGGATTCAAGGCAGCGGGAGAGGGTCACGGAAATTCATGAGATGACCTGGAATTAAGCAAATCCACTAAATTTGGGCTCCTGAACAAGAGTGCGACACCGAACACCAGATATATAGTCAATTTCAAAAGTTATAGGGGGGTCATTTTGTCCATTTTTCAATCTTCAAAATTTGACCCTGGAGCCGAACCTTTCCCCGGCAAAACTCAACTTGCAATTTATATTTCCCAAAAACTCCCGAAAATATCAATTCTGGTCATTTTGACCTCGCTGAACACGAATATAAAATCAGAATTAATTTATCTGCAAAGCGCGCAAAGATACAGCCATATTAAGTTTTATTATAGGAATTGATGAGGGAGTGTGTTAAACATCGATTTTGAGGGTTTTCAAGGCAGCGGGAGAGGGTCACGGAAATTCATGAGATGACCTGGAATTAAGCAAATCCACTAAATTTGGGCTCCTGAACAAGAGTGTGACACCGGAACACCAGATATATAGTCATTTTCAAAAGTTATAGGGGGGTCATTTTGCCCATTTTTCCATTTTAAAATTTGACCCTGAAGCAGAACCTTTCCCCGGCAAAACTCAACTTGCAATTTATATTTCCCAAAAACTCCCGAAAATATCAATTCTACTCATTTTGACCTCGCTGAACACGAATATAAAATCAGAATTAATTTATCTTCAAAGCGCGCAAAGATACAGCCATATTAAGTTTTATTATAGGAATTGATGAGTGAGTGTGTTAAACATCGATTTTGAGGGTTTTCAAGGCAGCGGGAGAGGGTCACGGAAATTCATGAGATGACCTGGAATTAAGCAAATCCACTAAATTTGGGCTCCTGAACAAGAGTGTGACACAGGAAAACCAGATATATACTCATTTTCAAAAGTTATAGGGGGGTCATTTTTCCATTTTTCCATTTTTAAAATTTGGCCATGGAGCAGAACCTTTCCCCGGCAAAACTCAACTTGCAATTTATATTTCCCAAAAACTCCCGAAAATATCAATTCTACTCATTTTGACCTCGCTGAACACGAATATAAAATCAGAATTAATTTATCTTCAAAGCGCGCAAAGATACAGCCATATTAAGTTTTATTATAGGAATTGATGAGTGACTGTGTTAAACATCGATGTTGAGGGTTTTCAAGGCAGCGGGAGAGGGTCACGGAAATTAATGAGATGACCTGGAATTAAGCAAATCCACTAAATTTGGGCTCCTGAACAAGAGTGTGACACCGGAACACCAGATATATAGTCATTTTCAAAAGTTATAGGGGGGTCATTTTGTCCATTTTTCCACTTTTAAAATGTGGCCCTGGAGCCGAACCTTTCCCCGGCAAAACTCAACTTGCAATTTATATTTCCCAAAAACTCCCGAAAATATCAATTCTGGTCATTTTGACCTCGCTGAACACGAATATAAAATCAGAATTAATTTATCTTCAAAGCGCGCAAAGATACAGCCATATTAAGTTTTATTATAGGAATTGAGGAGTGAGTGTGTGAAACATCGATTTTGAGGGTTTTCAAGGCAGCGGGAGAGGGTCACGGAAATTCATGAGATGACCTGGAATTAAGCAAATCCACTAAATTTGGGCTCCTGAACAAGAGTGTGACACCAAAACACCAGATATATAGTCATTTTCAAAAGTTATAGGAGGGTCATTTTGTCCATTTTTCCATCTTTAAAATTTGGCCCTGGAGCCGAACCTTTCCCCGGCAAAACTCAACTTGCAATTTATATTTCCCAAAAACTCCCGAAAATATCAATTCTGGTCATTTGACCTAGCTGAACACGAATATAAAATCAGAATAAATTTATCTTCAAAGCGCGCAAAGATACAACCATATTAAGTTTTATTATAGGAATTGATGAGTGCGTGTGTTAAACATCGATTTTGAGGGTTTTCAAGGCAGCGGGAGAGGGTCACGGAAATTCATGAGATGACCTGGAATTAAGCAAATCCACTAAATTTGGGCTCCTGAACAAGAGTGTGACACCGGAACACCAGATATATAGTCATTTTCAAAAGTTATAGGGGGGTCATTTTGTCCATTTTTCCATCTTTAAAATGTGGCCCTGGAGCCGAACCTTTCCCCGGCAAAACTCAACTTGCAATTTATATTTCCCAAAAACTCCCGAAAATATCAATTCTGGTCATTTTGACCTCGCTGAACACGAATATAAAATCAGAATTAATTTATCTTCAAAGCGCGCAAAGATACAGCCATATTAAGTTTTATTATAGGAATTGACGAGTGAGTGTGTTAAACATCGATTTTGAGGGTTTTCAAGGCAACGGGAGAGGGTCACGGAAATTCATGAGATGACCTGGAATTAAGCAAATCCACTAAATTTGGGCTCCTGAACAAGAGTGTGACACCAAAACACCAGATATATAGTCATTTTCAAAAGTTATAGGAGGGTCATTTTGTCCATTTTTCCATCTTTAAAATTTGGCCCTGGAGCCGAACCTTTCCCCGGCAAAACTCAACTTGCAATTTATATTTCCCAAAAACTCCCGAAAATATCAATTCTGGTCATTTTGACCTCGCTGAACACGAATATAAAATCAGAATTAATTTATCTTCAAAGCGCGCAAAGATACAGCCATATTAAGTTTTATTATAGGAATTGATGAGTGAGTGTGTTAAACATCGATTTTGAGGGTTTTCAACGCAGCGGGAGAGAGTCACGGAAATTCATGAGATGACCTGGAATTAAGCAAATCCACTAAATTTGGGCTCCTGAACAAGAGTGCGACACCAAAACACCAGATATATAGTCATTTTCAAAAGTTATAGGAGGGTCATTTTGTCCATTTTTCAGTTTTAAAAATTTGGCCCTGGAGCGAACCTTTCCCCGGCAAAACTCAACTTGCAATTTATATTTCCCAAAAACTCCCGAAAATATCAATTCTACTCATTTTGACCTCGCTGAACACGAATATAAAATCAGAATTAATTTATCTTCAAAGCGCGCAAAGATACAGCCATATTAAGTTTAATTATAGGAATTGATGAGTGAGTGTGTGAAACATCGATTTTGAGGGTTTTCAAGGCAGCGGGAGAGGGTCACGAAAATTCATGAGATGACCTGGAATTAAGCAAATCCACTAAATTTGGGCTCCTGAACAAGAGTGTGACACCAAAACACCAGATATATAGTCATTTTCAAAAGTTATAGGAGGGTCATTTTGTCCATTTTTCCATTTTTAAAATATGGCCCTGAAGCCGAACCTTTCCCCGGCAAAACTCAACTTGCAATTTATATTTCCCAAAAACTCCCGAAAATATCAATTCTGGTCATTTTGACCTCGCTGAACACGAATATAAAATCAGAATTAATTTATCTTCAAAGCGCGCAAAGATACAGCCATATTAAGTTTTATTATAGGAATTGATGAGTGAGTGTGTTAAACATCGATTTTGAGGGTTTTCAAGGCAACGGGAGAGGGTCACGGAAATTCATGAGATGACCTGGAATTAAGCAAATCCACTAAATTTGGGCTCCTGAACAAGAAAGTGACACCAAAACACCAGATATATAGTCATTTTCAAAAGTTATAGGAGGGCCATTTTGTCCATTTTTCCATTTTTAAAATTCCCTGGAGCCGAACCTTTCCCCGGCAAAACTCAACTTGCAATTTATATTTCCCAAAAACTCCCGAAAATATCAATTCTGGTCATGTTGACCTCGCTGAACACGAATATAAAATCAGAATTAATTTATCTTCAAAGCGCGCAAAGATACAGCCATATTAAGTTTTATTATAGGAATTGATGAGTGAGTGTGTTAAACATCGATGTTGAGGGTTTTCAACGCAGCGGGAGAGGGTCACGGAAATTCATGAGATGACCTGGAATTAAGCAAATCCACTAAATTTGGGCTCCTGAACAAGAGTGTGACACAGGAAAACCAGATATATACTCATTTTCAAAAGTTATAGGGGGGTCATTTTGTCCATTTTTCCATCTTTAAAATTTGGCCCTGGAGCCGAACCTTTCCCCGGCAAAACTCAACTTGCAATTTATATTTCCCAAAAACTCCCGAAAATATCAATTCTGGTCATTTTGACCTCGCTGAACACGAATATAAAATCAGAATTAATTTATCTTCAAAGCGCGCAAAGATACAGCCATATTAAGTTTTATTATAGGAATTGATGAGTGAGTGTGTTAAACATCGATTTTGAGGGTTTTCAAGGCAGCGGGAGAGGGTCACGGAAATTCATGAGATGACCTGGAATTAAGCAAATCCACTAAATTTGGGCTCCTGAACAAGAGTGTGACACCAAAACACCAGATATATAGTCATTTTCAAAAGTTATAGGAGGGTCATTTTGTCCATTTTTCCATTTTTAAAATGTGGCCCTGGAGCCGAACCTTTCCCCGGCAAAACTCAACTTGCAATTTATATTTCCCAAAAACTCCCGAAAATATCAATTCTGGTCATTTTGACCTCGCTGAACACGAATATAAAATCAGAATTAATTTATCTTCAAAGCGCGCAAAGATACAGCCATATTAAGTTTTATTATAGGAATTGACGAGGGAGTGTGTTAAACATCGATTTTGAGGGTTTTCAAGGCAGCGGGAGAGGGTCACGGAAATTCATGAGATGACCTGGAATTAAGCAAATCCACTAAATTTGGGCTCCTGAACAAGAGTGTGACACCGGAACACCAGATATATAGTCATTTTCAAAAGTTATAGGGGGGTCATTTTGTCCATTTTTCCATCTTTAAAATGTGGCCCTGGAGCCGAACCTTTCCCCGGCAAAACTCAACTTGCAATTTATATTTCCCAAAAACTCCCGAAAATATCAATTCTGGTCATTTTGACCTCGCTGAACACGAATATAAAATCAGAATTAATTTATCTTCAAAGCGCGCAAAGATACAGCCATATTAAGTTTTATTATACGAATTGATGAGTGAGTGTGTTAAACATCGATTTTGAGGGTTTTCAAGGCAGCGGGAGAGGGTCACGGAAATTCATGAGATGACCTGGAATTAAGCAAATCCACTAAATTTGGGCTCCTGAACAAGAGTGTGACACCAAAACACCAGATATATAGTCATTTTCAAAAGTTATAGGAGGGTCATTTTGTCCATTTTTCCATTTTTAAAATTGGCCCTGGAGCCGAACCTTTCCCCGGCAAAACTCAACTTGCAATTTATATTTCCCAAAAACTCCCGAAAATATCAATTCTGGTCATTTAGACCTCGCTGAACACGAATATAAAATCAGAATTAATTTATCTGCAAAGCGCGCAAAGATACAGCCATATTAAGTTTTATTATAGGAATTGATGAGTGAGTGTGTTAAACATCGATTTTGAGGGTTTTCAAGGCAGCGGGAGAGGGTCACGGAAATTCATGAGATGACCTGGAATTAAGCAAATCCACTAAATTTGGGCTCCTGAACAAGAGTGTGACACCGGAACACCAGATATATAGTCATTTTCAAAAGTTATAGGGGGGTCATTTTGCCCATTTTTCCATTTTTAAAATTTGGCCCTGGAGCAGAACCTTTCCCCGGCAAAACTCAACTTGCAATTTATATTTCCCAAAAACTCCCGAAAATATCAATTCTAGTCATTTTGACCTCGCTGAACACGAATATAATATCAGAATTAATTTATCTTCAAAGCGCGCAAAGATACAGCCATATTAAATTTTATTATAGGAATTGATGAGTGAGTGTGTTAAACATCGATTTAGAGGGTTTTCAAGGCAGCGGGAGAGGGTCACGGAAATTCATGAGATGACCTGGAATTAAGCAAATCCACTAAATTTGGGCTCCTGAACAAGAGTGTGACACCGGAACACCAGATATATAGTCATTTTCAAAAAGTATAGGGGGGTCATTTTGTCAATTTATCCATTTTTAAAATTTAGCCCTGGAGCGAACCTTTCCCCGGCAAAACTCAACTTGCAATTTATATTTCCCAAAAACTCCCGAAAATATCAATTCTGGTCATTTTGACCTCGCTGAACACGAATATAAAATCAGAATTAATTTATCTTCAAAGCGCGCAAAGATACAGCCATATTAAGTTTTATTATAGGAATTGATGAGTGAGTGTGTGAAACATCGATTTTGAGGGTTTTCAAGGCAGCGGGAGAGGGTCACGGAAATTCATGAGATGACCTGGAATTAAGCAAATCCACTAAATTTGGACTCCTGAACAAGAGTGTGACACCGGAACACCAGAATATAGTCATTTTCAAAAGTTATAGGGGGGTCATTTTGTCCATTTTTCCATCTTTAAAATTTGGCCCTGGAGCCGAACCTTTCCCCGGCAAAACTCAACTTGCAATTTATATTTCCCAAAAACTCCCGAAAATATCAATGCTGGTCATTTTGACCTCGCTGAACACGAATATAAAATCAGAATTAATTTATCTTCAAAGCGCGCAAAGATACAGCCATATTAAATTTTATTATAGGAATTGATGAGTGAGTGTGTTAAACATCGATTTAGAGGGTTTTCAACGCAGCGGGAGAGGGTCACGGAAATTCATGAGATGACCTGGAATTAAGCAAATCCACTAAATTTGGGCTCCTGAACAAGAGTGTGACACCGGAACACCAGATATATAGTCATTTTCAAAAGTTATAGGGGGGTCATTTTGTCCATTTTTCCACTTTTAAAATGTGGCCCTGGAGCCGAACCTTTCCCCGGCAAAACTCAACTTGCAATTTATATTTCCCAAAAACTCCCCAAAATATCAATTCTGGTCATTTTGACCTCGCTGAACACGAATATAAAATCAGAATTAATTTATCTTCAAAGCGCGCAAAGATACAGCCATATTAAGTTTTATTATAGGAATTGATGAGTGAGTGTGTTAAACATCGATGTTGAGGGTTTTCAACGCAGCGGGAGAGGGTCACGGAAATTCATGAGATGACCTGGAATTAAGCAAATCCACTAAATTTGGGCTCCTGAACAAGAGTGTGACACCAAAACACCAGATATATAGTCATTTTCAAAAGTTATAGGAGGGTCATTTTGTCCATTTTTCCATCTTTAAAATTTGGCCCTGGAGCCGAACCTTTCCCCGGCAAAACTCAACTTGCAATTTATATTTCCCAAAAACTCCCGAAAATATCAATTCTGGTCATTTTGACCTCGCTGAACACGAATATAAAATCAGAATTAATTTATCTTCAAAGCGCGCAAAGATACCGCCATATTAAGTTTTATTATAGGAATTGATGAGTGAGTGTGTTAAACATCGATTTTGAGGGTTTTCAAGGCAGCGGGAGAGGGTCACGGAAATTCATGAGATGACCTGGAATTAAGCAAATCCACTAAATTTGGGCTCCTGAACAAGAGTGTGACACCGGAACACCAGATATATAGTCATTTTCAAAAGTTATAGGGGGGTCATTTTGTCCATTTTTCCATTTTAAAATTTGGCCCTGAAGCCGAACCTTTCCCCGGCAAAACTCAACTTGCAATTTATATTTCCCAAAAACTCCCGATAATATCAATTCTGGTCATTTTGACCTCGCTGAACACGAATATAAAATCAAAATTAATTTATCTTCAAAGCGCGCAAAGATACAGCCATATTAAATTTTATTATAGGAATTGATGAGTGAGTGTGTTAAACATCGATTTAGAGGGTTTTCAAGGCAGCGGGAGAGGGTCACGGAAATTCATGAGATGACCTGGAATTAAGCAAATCCACTAAATTTGGGCTCCTGAACAAGAGTGTGACACCGGAACACCAGATATATAGTCATTTTCAAAAGTTATAGGGGGGTCATTTTGTCCATTTTTCCATCTTTAAAATTTGGCCCTGGAGCCGAACCTTTCCCCGGCAAAACTCAACTTGCAATTTATATTTCCCAAAAACTCCCGATAATATCAATTCTGGTCATTTTTGACCTCGCTGAACACGAATATAAAATCAGAATTAATTTATCTTCAAAGCACGCAAAGATACAGGCATTTGAAGATTTATAATAGGAATTGATGAGTGATTATGTTAAAGATCTATTTTTTGGGTTTTCACTGCAGCGGGAGAGGGTCACGGAAATTCATGAGATGACCTGGAATTAAGCAAATCCACTAAATTTGGGCTCCTGAACAAGAGTGTGACACCGGAACACCAGATATATAGTCATTTTCAAAAGTTATAGGGGGGTCATTTTGTCCATTTTTCCATCTTTAAAATTTGGCCCTGGAGCCGAACCTTTCCCCGGCAAAACTCAACTTGCAATTTATATTTCCCAAAAACTCCCGAAAATATCAATTCTGGTCATTTAGACCTCGCTGAACACGAATATAAAATCAGAATTAATTTATCTTCAAAGCGCGCAAAGATACAGCCATATTAAGTTTTATTATAGGAATTGATGAGTGAGTGTGTTAAACATCGATGTTGAGGGTTTTCAAGGCAGCGGGAGAGGGTCACGGAAATTCATGAGATGACCTGGAATTAAGCAAATCCACTAAATTTGGGCTCCTGAACAAGAGTGTGACACCGGAACACCAGATATGTAGTCATTTTCAAAAAGTATAGGGGGGTCATTTTGTCCATTTTTCTATTTTTAAAATTTAGCCCTGGAGCCGAACCTTTCCCCGGCAAAACTCAACTTGCAATTTATATTTCCCAAAAACTCCCGAAAATATCATTCTGGTCATTTTGACCTCGCTGAACACGAATATAAAATCAGAATTAATTTATCTTCAAAGCGCGCAAAGATACAGCCATATTAAGTTTTATTATAGGACTTGATGAGTGAGTGTGTTAAACATCGATTTTGAGGGTTTTCAAGGCAGCGGGAGAGGGTCACGGAAATTCATGAGATGACCTGGAATTAAGCAAATCCACTAAATTTGGACTCTTGAACAAGAGTGTGACACCGGAACACCATAATGTAGTCATTTTCAAAAGTTATAGGGGGGTCATTTTGTCCATTTTTCCATTTTTAAAATTTGGCCCTGGAGCCGAACCTTTCCCCGGCAAAACTCAACTTGCAATTTATATTTCCCAAAAACTCCCGAAAATATCAATTCTGGTCATTTTGACCTCGCTGAACACGAATATAAAATCAGAATTAATTTATCTTCAAAGCGCGCAAAGATACAGCCATATTAAGTTTTATTATAGAAATTGATGAGTGATTGTGTTAAACATCAATTTTTAGGGTTTTCAAGGCAGCGGGAGAGGGTCACGGAAATTCATGAGATGACCTGAAATTAAGAAAATCCACTAAATTTGGGCTCCTGATCAAGAGTGTGACACTGGAACACCAAATATATAG